>APFE030783721.1:45515-78200 GCA_000404065.3 Pinus taeda
TAGAAAGGAAGGACTGGCTGTTTGAGGTGGACGTAGCCCAAACTGGGTGAACCACGTATATCTGTGTCTCTCTTGTTTTATGTGTTTTCTGTGTTTATATTCCTACAATATTTTATGTGTTCCATTGCTCCGTAATATATAATTTTCTAACATAATGGGCCACTTACCCTTCTCCTAATTAAGCTATGTGTGATGATTGCATTGAGAAAAATAAAAATAAAAAATACTTGTGTATTAGGGCCACATACTTTCCCCCATTCAATCTATGTGATTTATATTTTTTATAAGTAAAAATAACCAATTACCTTACTAATAGAGGTTTAGCAAAGTAAATAAGTAGCCTATTTAAAATGTGAAAAAACCCAAGAGTGCAGGCGGTTTGTTAGGTGTTGCCAAAACACTCAGGAAAGAAAAATTACAATGATTTTTTGGTCACTTTGAAAATCACGTGGATTTTTCTACGACATTCCACTCACACATCTATCTATGGGAAAAACCACGCAACTAGCTCGAAAAGTTAAATTTAGATTCTGTCATGACCGGGAACAAGTCTAAGTAGGACATGAAAAATTCCATAGAGGTAATGGACGCTTAAAATAATGAAGATGTAGAGAGAGAGGTCCTACAACAAAACCAATTAAATCAAATAAAGGCACAAAGTATTGTTTCCATTTTGTATTTGGTGTTTTGTTGAACGAGGGTCCCAAAACACGTTTCCTTGTATTTTAGTTGTCACCTACAAAGAGAATACAAACAATTGGATGATGTTAGTGCTTGTATAAGAAACAAGAATGCATGAGTGAGGTAAGAAAAATACATGAATAATATTAAACAGAAATAAAACAAAGAACATAAAACAATTCTTGAATGAAGCATAAACACAACAACAAAAGACATAGGGACAAAATTCCCTTTATTAATTGTTGATAGAAGAGCTACAAATGAGATATCAAAACACTTAAAGAGAAATATTCTTGAGAAAATGTGTTCAAGAGCTCTTAGGAAGGGACTTCTTTCTTAAATCTCCTATGAAAACTCACTCTCTCTCAAAGAAGCTAAGAGAACTCTCAATGATGATGGAACTCTCTCAACAACGTTATGCAAGATTGCCTTAGGGCAATTTTACCAGCACAACAATGCTCAAACTTCTTCTCTAGCAATGGAATGCAGGATTTATTGGGAGAAATTTTTCCATCATAACATTTCCCTCTCTTGGTCTTCTAATGGCTTGTTCATATAGAATTTTGAAGTCCTCTTGCCCTCCCTTAGCTCATTAATTATAAAAATACTCAAGAGACGGACAATAGGATCCCTTGGGGGGTTGAATATCTCTAAGTCGACTAGAAATCAGTTGTACTTGGGTGGTACATGTCAGGGAATCCAAATTCAAATTGTGTGAAGCGGTCTCGGACTATCGACTCAGACTCTTGACAACATGCGTGGTTGTTGAAGAAAAAATCATGTGCTCGTGAATTTCTTCCTTTGGAGAGCCCGTGCAAGTTCGCTTTTTTAATTGAAACTTGGAAAAACTTTGCTTTTTTTGTTTTTACAATGTCTTCTGCTAGAATAGCTAAACTTGTGCACTTTTTTGCTTGACTCTAGGTGTCATCTGACCTGTAAAAATGTGTGTAACATTTTTCCATGGTAACATCTATATACTTCAAGGACAAGCTTTGAATGATTGAACATGTTGTTAAAATTGGAAACTAGGTCCAAATTTCACTTTAGATGTCTCATTTAATGGATATGATGCTCATTTGTATATCACCAAGTATCTTCTTCTTCTCTTCTTCATTGATTACTTCGCACAGATCTAAGGTTGGGTTGATAAAAGAAGTTCGCAAAGGTCTAAAATTACAGTGTCTGAATCTCACATTTGTTTCTAGGGTTTTTGGGCTACAGTCGTTGGCTTGTCAAAGGATGAATTTGGTTACAGTTGCTGGCTCGCAAGATCAAGGGAGTGACTGTAAGATCTTAGTCACTCGCACATCTCCTCCTCCCTATGACTGGAAAGTTGCACTGAAATTTGATAGTTTACTGAAGTTGACCATAGTTGACCACAGATAGGAAAAGTTGTCTCTAATATATATTGACATTGAAAAACATATTTTTGAATATTATTGGGATATTTTGTTGGATGATATTGTATTGGACTCATAGTACTCTCTAATGAACATTTTATGACAATCTAATAGAAAAAGAATTTCAAAGGGTTTTCACCTTTTTGGGGTTTTTCCCTAGTCTTTGACCAAACCTGGTGTCTCTTATTGATGTGTTGATTGTCTCTTTTTTCATTACATTTATTATTCTATTTTAAATTATTGTTGATGATTGGAAATATTAATTAGTATTGAAAATATTTATAATTGAAATATTGAATTGGGCTAAAGTAATTGATACAAAACAGAACAATCTAAAAATTAACCACATGTATCTCTCAGCAAGAGGAAGTGGTGAAATTGCAGCATCCTGGATATTTATTTTTGTTTGGTTGTGTTATATTCTTTCCACGACTAACCCAGGGGTTAAGAGGGGGGCAAAGCCCCCCCTTTGTTACGCTAATTGCATAGTGGGGGGAGTCATAGGAGGCTTGAGGGGTGTAGGTAACCCCACTCTATGGGGTCTGGGGCAGCGCCCTGGAAAATTTTGGTTTTGGACCCTATGTTAGGTTGGGCAGACCTACCTATGGTTTTGGACACAATGGTTTTTGGTCCATGGTATTGGATTCTTCGGCGTGTAGAAATATGTATGTTAACATTGAAAGGAATATAATGAAAAATCAAGCTAGTAGTCCCGTTTTTGGGATCCAGGGGACAATCTCTATGTATATGTGTTTTATGTGTTATGCTCTCACATTATTTATTTTATGTATTTTAGAATTCGTATGCAGGTAATTTCTGTACAGGGTTAAAACCTACAATTTTCCCTGGGTCAGGTTAACCAAGATCAAGTAAAATGGTCAAGAGTGATAGCATCAGGGATAGATATTCTCTCTATGAGAAATATGACAAAAATTAGGGAGAATGGTCCAGTAAAGGATAGTCACTCTTCCTATATCAATTAGATTGACCAGAATTAGGAGGAATGCTCCTAGAGGCCTAGGATCACTCAATTGAGTGGGTTCCTTTCAACATCAAGCTTAGAAATCTCCAGATAAGTTGAATGATCTCATTTAGCATCATACCTAGAATTACTTAGGTAGAGTGTGGCCTTTGGAGATTCACCATGTGTCAAATATATTGACCAAAATGATGGTGAGCCAAGACTAGTTTGTATACCATGTGTCAGATGGACCGAAATTATGGTGACTAATTGATGCTAATGATGTACCATGTGTCAAGAGTATCGACCAAGATTATGGTGAGGATACACCATAGGTCATAGGTACCAACCATAATTATGGTAACTTGTTGATGTTGATGATTTACCATATGTCATAGTTTTTGACCATATTATGGTAATTGGATAATGTTAATTTTGTTGATTCACCATGTGTCAAAGTTGTTAACCAGATTATGGTAATTGAATGATGGTGATGCTAATGAATTGTTGTAACTTTTTCTTAAAGAAATTTGTCAACATGAGAACATCTAGATAGTCATTGTGAATACCTCCCTAGCTAAGAGATATTGTTGAATTTTGTAGCTATGGTTAGTCTTCATAATCAATATTTTATCCCTTGATGTATTTACAATGATAAATATAAAGAATGTTCTTCATGATATTATCAAAAGAAGAAAAAATGTGACATGTTCTTCATGTCGATTTTTAAAAGAGAATTTTTGAATTTATAAATTGAATTTGTTGGCCTCAAAACTTCAAGGTGACCCTCTAGGAATTCAAGCCAACCTACCCCTTTGGTCACACCCATTCAAACTCCTAGAAAATTATAAATAGAAACCTTTTACCTCCTCCAAAAGGAAACTAGATCAATATTTGTACAGAGGAAATTTAGATCACCTAAGAAAAGTAAAAGGTTGAATCTAAGAAAAAGAAAATGGATGAATCTGAGGAAAGAGAAATGACAAATATAAGGTATATGTGTGGCAAAGTTTCCAGGCTTATCTTGGAAAAATAACTAAATTTTCCTTAGAGAAGAAGAAGGCCAAGATTCAACCCTACCAGAGTAGTCTAAGCCGAGTTAATTGGGAATCATTGTGACTTGACCTAAGAGTAGTTGACCAGGTTTGACATAGACATATTATTGGCCAGTTTGATATTTTATATGATTAGATGTATTTTTGTTGAACTTACTGATTTCTCTAAGGAAAATGTTGTTCGGATGTGGGTTTTCTAAGGGTAAACTCTTATGTCTCTTATTTGGATGTGTCTCTATGATTTTATTAGCATTTTGTTTCTAGCGTTGAGATACTCTGTGTAATTGATTTATGATGAAATTAAACACAAAGAAAATATTAACGCAAGAAATCATGAGAAGTAATTATCAGTTAAGAAGATCCTATGAAAAAATAAAAATAATTACCATTATAATTCCCCTTAATGGTTCCCATTTTCATAAAGGTACTTGCATATTAGGTGATTGTTACAGGTAGGTTACCATAACTTTTTCTTATTCCTTCATTGGCTAGATTTTGTCCCATAGTATCCCAAGCAAACTTTTGGGAGGTCTTATTGATCAACTCTTCATTTCTTCATTTTTCATTTCATAACTGTTGGCTTAGGGGGTCCTGACCCAGGTTCAGAGTTAGTTGGGACAACCAACAAAACCCTACACTATTGTCCCTTTTGGAAACAACCTGTGTAACATAGGTTGTAGTCTCACCTGAAGCAATATTGGGGGATGCAAGAACCAAGTTTCTGCATCTAGAGACTAGTGTGATGTCTTCCAGTGCCTTAGCGCTTCCTCCACGCAAATCGATAGACTTCTAGGGCTCGTTACTGTGGCTAGTTTATTGTGCCTTTAGACCTTCATGAAGGTCCACGATCAGTCCTTGTGGAACTTAAACAGTTGATTTACCTACTTTTGTGCATCAACAAGCAACCCTAGATCGGAGTTCGTGTGGATCTACTTAATCCATTAGAAAACATAAGATAAATGGCCTATAACTTCATGGAAGTGGCTAAGCATTCATTTCATACATTATTAAGACAAATTCAGTAAATTCATGTAACATTCAATCATTATTTCATAAAATACATCATTAATCGGCAGCATATAACGTAAACAAATACAACAAAAATACTCAGTAATTCTTCAAAAGACTGTCTTTATTGATCTTCAAGTCACTGATTACAAACTCTCCTACCCTACGCACATAGCTGTAGGGGTCCACACACTTAGTTGTGGACTCTACCATGGCCTCCTATGCACTTAGTTGTAGGATGCTTCCCTTCTATACCTAAGCATAGGAAGCAGAGCCTTCCTGCCTTAGCTCTTGCCCAAGACAACAAAACTCTTTAATGTACCCAATTCTCTATCAAAACTTACCTCCAAGACTCACTAAGACTAAATTATTTATAGCTTTCCTAATACAATACCATGGCTCCTGGCTCATGGGTGAGTCTTCAAAACCGACCAAAAACAAGGGGCTAAGGCCCCTTTGACTCTATCTATCTGCGCGCTCCCCGTCTACATTTTGTGGAGACTTTACATCTTTTACAAAATTAATTACAAAAATGACTAAGTTTAATTCAATTCTACCCCTAGGGACCCCATCCTAACAGGCCCCCAACACAAAGATCGTGACTCGCCCTCAAGTCACTGAGTTGGTTGTTCCACTTTCTGGCGGAGTTTGTTAACTACCTTGGTCAAGGCTCGGAGCTCTGTGGTACTCTGTTTTTTTGCTTGATGTACATCCTGGACTAGTTTCTCTGTGGTTGGCCCCTCTACTGCTAGTTGTGTAGTCCTCTGTGTCTATTGCATGGCCTTCAGCTTCTCATGAATGTTCTGTGAAAGTTGGCAGGCTTCCTCTATCCAAGGCTCAAGCTGGGCTCTGAGCAAGGACTTTTTTTTCTGAAACTCGTGGATCTGCGTCAATTTTCACTTGCCTTCTTGCAAGTATGCGAACCACTAAATTGGCACCAATGTTTGCAATGTCGTACTAATCTCATCATATTTCTTTTGTGCTTCCCTCATTTCTGTGTTTAACTGTTGCAGTGTAGGTTCCTCCTGTAGTGTATCCCATAGGCCCATCACCTGAGTGAAGAGATGGTCTCAACCCTGAACTGCGACATCTAGTTGAGCCATGGCTTCTTTAATAGTTTCTCCTCTTTATTCCCAAACCTCCAGCAGTGTGGTTGGTTGCAACTTCAATTGCAGCTCAGCTATTTGCATTCGAAGATCGAAAGTCACCTTAGCGACCTTTTCCTTTGATGCTTGCACTACAGCAGCCAATTTCCTCACTTTAGCTGAAGCCTCTACATCATCGGGTGTATTCAGCTCAGGTATGGATTTTTAGGCCTACTCAATTGTTGTGACTAGGTTCTGGCGTTGTGTCCACAACTCCTCTTGTTCCTTTAATGCCTAAGTTTTTTCTTCGAATAGATGCTCATTGTTGACTTTAAACTCACTGATGACAGTGAGTGCACACTTTTATCTGATATTCATCTCATCTGAGACCCCCTGATGTAGTGCATGAAGATACTAGAGTGGCAACATGGCAATGTTCAATCCCATATCTTTCACTATGTTGAGCACCACGTGATCCTCATCTAATTCCACACTGACAGACCCCTCTAGTAAAGGAAATACTCTGAGATCTAGATTTCATTCAATCTCTACTACTGCACTACTTCCCTATGTCAGGCTCGCTTGTGCGCTGCTCACATTCCCAACATCCACCTAAATCTTGTTTTCCTGGATATGCATCTCATGCAGATCCTTCTAGACGCTTCCGAGCATCTTCATGTATTGTTGCTCAAATTTCTAGAGCACCTTTGTCGTTGTGTCCCATATCTTGTTGTTGATCTCATTGAGATCGCCTTTTATCAGCACCATGGGATCTAGATTTATTTGCTTGTCAGACTTATGCTTCTTTCATTTGCCACCCATCTGTTCTTATATGTGTTTCTTCAGAATGAATGGAGTGCTCTGCTCTTCACCGTCCCCTCCTTCCTCCTCTGAAAGTTCTTGTTTGTCAGTGTGGTGCGTAGCAGACTTCTCACTCTCCTTAGCATCCTTCTGTTCTTTCTCTATCTGCTCTTTAGCAATGTGTTCTTCCTCTATTTGTACCTTCTCTACAGCTACCTTTATAGCCTACTTCTTTTTCTCAGCCAATGTTCGCGCAACTTTTTGAGTGGTTTCCTTATGCTTCTGCGCAGCGAAGCTCTCTGCACCTTTACTGGTTCCCACCTCTAGCATTGTAGGTTCTTGCCACTCTGAGGGCCAATACCCTACTACTTCCTACACATCCGTCTCGGACACTAAATAAGGTAGTACATGTCATGTTCCTTCTGGGTCCTTCCACGCACGGATTGAGACATTGTGAAAGTCAACCTTGAACTCCACATAGGCTATTAATTGCCCAAACAAGGTTGAGGGCAACCTTGGCCACTGATTGAATACCATCCAAAGGTCCATCTCCATTTGGACCCAAAAAATATTTGTTTCCTTAATGTGTGCCACATCCTTTGTGGCCCAGAGAGAGGCAAACCTTGTGGCCTTAGGAAATTCTTCCTTGTGCGGAGAAAATTGGCTATCCTTCGGTAACCTCCATGAAAGTAATGCAATCGAAAGTAGAAGCCAAGTGTAATGAAATGGCTTGATTTCTTCTTGGGCTTCTCGGTAGTTTGTGAGGAACTCCTGACAGAGATACCTTGACCAATTATACTATATGCCCTTCGCGCATTGTGCAACAAGTGATACAACTGTCGTTAGAACTTCGTCGACACAACACTTTCGCATGATCTTTCCTGTAAGGATCTAGGCAGCGAACTGGACTACCTAGTATTGTATTTCTATAATTGAGTATCCTTGTGACTTCTTCACGAGACCATACTCCTTTTTCATTTCATCAGCCAACTCCTTTTCCCCTGTTTTCCCTGCAAATTCCTTGGCAGGGTCCGCTCCTTTATGGGGAAACTTCGTCACCTTGTGGATCAGCATGTCTGTTATTGGAATAGGTTGCCCTAGCCACAAAATCCCATTGTGCACCAGCGCGAAGAGCTGGCACACACAGATCATATTGATTGGGGCATGATGATAGTGTGGTACTAATAGAATATTCATTTGCCCCGACTGCTCAATGTAGCGGACCTACTTCATGGGTTCTAACTGTGTAATTCATGTGTCATCATAGTATATCTTTGTCATATACTTATGGGTCAACATATGTGGAAATTTATCCTGCACCACGATGTCCCACTCCTCCAATTTCAAAAGCTGGATACGCGCAAGCTTAGGGCCTTCAAACATGACCTGCTCCGGAAGCAGGGGAATGGATACCCCAAATTTTCCTAAGTCAGGATCCTTTTTCACTATAGTTTTTTCCTTCCATAGAGGGATGTATTTAGGAAGCATAGAGATAGGTTCAACCCCCTTAACATTGACTTCTTCAATGCCTTGGTACTCCTATTCCTCTAAATCCACTACTTTTTCTAGTTTCTTGTCCTTTTTCTACTTGGATTGTGGCTCTATATGCTTCCTTAGTGATTTTCAACTGGCACTGACTTCTTTTTTTCTTTCACAACTAAATTATTTTCTTTCATAGTGGGCTGCTTTTCTTTTGTCACAGTTTTTTCTTCCTAGGTAGCCTCAGCGTCATGGATACAAAATGTATAGTCTCCATACTAGATACTTTGGGACCTGGTGTGTCAGATATAGTTTCTTCTGAACTGAGGGCTTCAGCAGTGTTAGTGCCAGTGATTCTTTCAATGAACAGTTCTCGGGATGTTGCAGAATAGTTCACAAAAGAAGGGCGCATAACATATTCTTCCCAGAATGCTTTACTCATATGCATCAGACAACCAAATGCCCCAGCAACTCATAGAATGCAAAGTGTTCTTTGTTGGACCGGTATGCGCAATTTATAGAGGCATAAATTCAAATATGATCCTTCCCCCCACATTTAGATAATAAATGTTGCTTTGGAAATAGATCTTCAAATATTTACGCCTTAATTGCTACCTCCCCGCTCCTCCTAACTGCTTTCTAGCCATCACATCATGAATAGTAACTCCAATAATCATTTTCCTACTGGGATGTATGGTACATTCCCCCATGGTGCAGCGTCCTAAGCGCAGCGTCATCTGGTGCATCCTCATCAATCTTCGCGTAGTCAAGTCACTGCCTTCTCCTCCAAACTAAGAAGTGTAGTTTATAGTCCAGCACTCCCTTGCAACTGCCTGGAGCACTAAGATATCCTACTGCCATATAGTCATAGCACAGGATCCCCCATATACAACTTCAACCTACTCCCATTCACTTTTCCCAAGAAGGGCTCCCCATTCAACTTCACGAGCTAAACTGTGCCACCATCCGTAATTTCCTTGACAATATATGGTCCTAACCAATGCATCTGGAATTTACCCAGAAATTTAGTGAACTTACTATCATATAACAACAAAATATCGTTTACCTTGAATGTGCAAAGCTTGATATGGTGATCATGACATGATTTTTCACGTTCCTTCTGTAATTTTTGGTGGAATCTTGCCAAAAATCAATCCTCCTCTAGCTCCATGAGTTGCGCGAGCCATTCTTCCAAGGCTTCATGATCCGGCATATCCGTCCAAGCTACTATACGCAATGTTACACAGTAATTTGTCACTGTCTTCACTCCCAGTCCATCTACTATGTCATATGTCCAAGTCAAACATGCTCATGTTGAACAAATGCTCTCTTATGCTGCCAATTGACCCACTTTTCCTAATTTATTTGCCTCATCGCAACTATGGACTTAATATACGCACTGAAGGGCGCCCTTAAATAGTCCAGCCGTGCTGCCAGTGCAAAAGTACATTTGATTCCCGTGATGGCCCAATTTCATGCTCCATCGCAAGGTTGCTTATTATCTTCAGCGATGATCTAACTAGCTACACTGCTCACTAGCAATGTCAGCACTAAAGCTCCATTATGTACTTGCAATGATCCAGATTAGGCGAATTTGTTCCAAAAGTCGGCCTTCTGGATGACTCCAAACCTAGTTGTTGGCCTAGTTTGTGTCGCCCTTCCTTCCCTGGTGTGGCAGTTCCATCAATTTTTCTACCTTCCTTGGTGATAAGCTTTCTCTTCCACCTTTGATGGAGACTACTTCTCCTATTTAAACACTCACTTTTGATATGATCAGCTAGTTGGTAGTTGGTAAATTCTTGGATTGAGCAGTGTTAAAATTGTTAGTGCTTTTGATAGATAGCTGGTGTGAGTGTGATAAGTGTGAGAGTGTTGATAGCTTGGGGAAGGTTGTGAAGTGCCCTTGATTTCATGCAAAACTTATGAGTGAGAGAGAGAGACCTTTGTATGTTGGGAGATCCATCTTCAAAGAGTGAATGCTTGAAGAACATGCTGGCTGGATTCCTCTAAGAAGGCTTGTGATGTCAAGACTTTGGTTGTAAGCTTGCTCTTATTTCATTATTAATACAATCAATGATGTTTTCCTATGTTTTGTATGCAATGTACGTGATAACTCATGACTTATTAACTTTGTGAGTAAATAGATCATTGTTGTTTTCCGGTTATGTGCTTTGTTGTATTTCTTTTGCATTGTTTCAGGTTGATCTCTCGTTGAGGAGAAGGAAGCGAAAGTTGGAGTAGCACAACGGAACTCCATCGACCACCGACTGAGGTAGGCCTCCAACTTTGACTGTTTAAGGAAATCTATTGTTGATTTGTCCTTGTTTGTGACTAAACCCACTCTAGGGCTAGAGGGGTTGCCTCTGTCTGTAGAGGGAACACTTTCCTGCATCACAAATTGGCGACTCCGCTGGGGAGTCTATCCTATGTTCTTCTCTTTTCTCTTTTTTTGATTTTGAATTTGGTCTCTCTTTGCTTTTGGGGATTAATTAGTAGTATTCTGGGTCACCTGGGTTGATTTGGGAGGTCCCTCTATTATCTGTTAGATTGGCTAGTTTTGGTTTGGGAGTTTTTGGCTCATTTTCCATTGTTTTTTGCATCATCGTGGAGCTTAATCTAATAGTCACGCTGACATTGTAATCACCCTTTTGTAAAATCATGTTCCTCACAGAATAACATCACACAGTCGTGATGATCCTGAAAATCAAATCATCGCAGGAAAGGCGTGTACTCCCGCGCTGACAGTACTCTGTTGCTATAGATAGCTCCTTATCAATGCTAGTTTCTAGTGTTGCACTCACGACGATACCTATAGAATTGATTTTCTCAATTATGCCTCCTGATTTTGCCAGTCTTCTTGATCCCTTGCCGTTTTTGGCTTGCTCAGTCATTTGTTTTTCACTGTTTATGGTCAAGGCACTCTTTTTTGGGCTTTGTTGAATGAATTTTTCATTTTTTCCCATGTGATCTAGTTCATTATTTCAATTTCCTTGAATCAATTTGTCTTGGTTGCTAGTTTGCTCAAGATTCGTTTACAGCCTCTTATTGGTTTGATTAAGCCTTCCTCTTTCTTTGTTTCTAGTTGAATTTTAGTGACAGTTATTGAACTAGTCTTTGGTATTGATTCAATTTCTTTTCGCTACTAAACATAGATCACGATTGTTTGGATCAGCCAATTTTTTTCACACTGGTTAGTTTTTGTTTCTTTGAGTTCAAAAACATCAAAAATTCAAAAGTTTGCATTCATTTAGGGTGCGAAAGTGAAAATGAATTTGCATTTCAAGGTTGCATATTGAAAAGCGAATGATAAAATCTCTCATTAGTAGTTCCCATGCACTGTAGGGATTGGTGACTGTATGCATTGTGTGATTGCATTTGTTTGGCTTGGTTTTCTTGGTTTGGGAACGATCTATCTACCCTCTCGTAGGTAGGTGTTCATCAAAGAAAAGGATATTTCATTCATTTTAGCTGCATCCTAGGTTTCGTTATATACATACGGTAGGGCCTGAAAACTGAAACATAATTCAAGATCAACCTTAAAATGAACTAAATAAATATAACAACGCATCGGAACATAACGCTCATTATTTAGAAGTCTAGGCTAGAGACGTGCTCTAGCGTCGTTAAACCTAGTCACTGTTGTTCTCACTCAAGGTTGGGTGATTCTTCCTTCTGTGACTCAATAACAGTCTAGTACGGAATTGTGCTCCCACGTACTGTCGAGTATATATTGGGAGACCCCACTAAGTTATCATCCTATATCCTTAGGAAGTTGTGTTTGCCGCCTTGCAAACCATAACGCACTGAACACAACATTCGGGAAGCTTGACTGCCGTATGGAAAGTCCTTGTTTTTTATACGACTGCCAAGGTGTATATGTAGTTTTACGGATTGTTTGGTAAACCTTTTGCCAAGTTCTCCAAATTAGTCACTTTCTTTCCTTTTCGAACTCCCTAAAAGAAAAGGTCCATCTGAGCAATTATCACTTTGGGTTCATTAAATATTCGAAGGCGACTAGAGTCATCTTTTAGTCCTTTTCACAACTCTCTAAAGATGAAAAGGTCAACTTTTGTTCCCGTGTCTTAAAATTTATTTGGCTACGTTCACATTTACCTGGTTAGATCTTGTTTTCATTTAGTTTGAGTAGGGTTCTTTTTCGTTAGTTTTCCTAGGATTTTGAAGTGAATCATCCTGGCCGAATCATCGATCCCGTTGATGAGCCCCAAAAATAGGTAATTATATGGGCTCATTTAGCCTCCTAATTCGACTTAATCCACCATTGTCATTAGTTTATTGCATGTTTTTTATTATATTTATGCTAATAGAATGAATTGGGTTAGTCATTATGCCAAAAAGTCTAATGTGTGCTTTATGCAGAGTTTTGGTCAATTTTGAGACAAAATCAAAGGTTTAAATGAGCACTTGGCAGCCAAATTCGTGGAAGAACAAGGGAGAGGATTTTTAGGAAGGTGTCCCCTTCATTTATGAGCCCTTACCTCAAATTCTCCATCAAAAACTAAGAGCGCAAGGGGCAGCCAAGCAAGTCAAGTAGGACTGCTATTAGCTGCAAGTTTTGGCAGCCGAGTCCCTAAAGTTTAGGAGGATTGTTGGGGTCCTCAATTTGTATAAATAAGAAGGCTTAGGGCCTCATTGGAGTTAGTCAATTTTAGCCAGTTTTTAGGTAGGATTTAGTTAGATGTTAGTTAGATTTTAGCCAGTAGGTTAGCTCTGCATTTCAGCACATTTTCAAGCTTTTTCTTCTAAACAGTTTCTGGGATGTAACTATTATTTTTTTATCAATAAAGATGAATCTAGCTTTGCACCAGCTCTAATCTTTCTTATGAGGTTGTAGCTCTTGGGGTTGGGCCCAACCCAAGTGCCCAATACCTTCTTTGTGTACTTTTATGTGTCTTTTCTGCATTCTTAAAATAAAATCTGTTATTTAGGTTAAACTCTTGTTTTGTTACTTAGGTTGCTTTTGATGATAAAAATAGCTTTTAATACTTTAGATTGATTTGACAACTTGAGTACAGAAAAGATCTTCAGAAAATGCCATCAAGCAACCCTTGATCTCACCTCTCCCTCCTTGGGACCATGAGCTGAGACCAAGGCATACTTGCTGACACAAAAACACTGTTTTTGCCTCTTCATGCAATTGCTAGTGTTAGATTTTTAGTTAGGAAAGTTGATGCCAGTTGTAATTGCATGTTTAGAATCTATTCTTGTTTAGCTTCCATAGTTATCTTGCATGATTTTCTACCAATAAACTTCTATTCATCATGTTTTTGGTAATTAAGTCAAAATAGCTAGATCTTTGGTTTGCATTGTCTTTGTTTGATCAGTTTTGGAAAATAGTGTACAAAACACCTGTGATGCCTTTCTACCCACCTTTCCTCCATCAAACAACCTACTCCATCCCCTAACTCAGATTCTTGCCCTTCATTTTCCACGTTTTCCCACTTTGCCCTAGTGTGCATCATTGCTCCCTCCATCTTCGAACAAATCCAATCACCTTAATCGCTCCTTAGCCTCATTCACTAGGTCCTAAACCCCTTAACATCCTTATCCAACCTCCATTTCCACTTTCCCACCATTTTTCCTCTATCAACCCTCCAAAATCCTCTTTTCGAAACATCTTGTAGAAGTTACAGAACATCCTGTAGAAGCCACAGTACATCTTGTAGAACCCCTGCAGACTTCCTGTAGAAGCTCACGAAAGCAGTTTCTTGAGATCCGATCATTGTGAAACTCTTTGGAAGGGTGATAGGGACCCCTTAGGCCCTCTTCTCACCTTCCCAACCTCCTGCAAGCATTTTCATTCTCCAATCAACCTCTGCATAGTCAAAAATAGTTAAAGCACATGCATAATAATTCTGCCAACGTACTAAAAAATACAAAAAGATGTTTTTTCCAAATTTTACTGCAGAAGTAGCTTATTCACGTGCATTTTACCTTTCTAAAAGTCAATGGCATCTATTTCCACTTCTTTCATCTCTTTTCTTGCACCGGTATGGTTAATCGGTAAAACTAGGGTTTACATTTCCTTTCAGCTTTTAGTTTCTTTCTGCAAGTAGACTAGCCTCCTTTGAGTTAGCTTTCATCCATCACAATTAAAAGCTTCTTCTAAGAGCTAGTACTTGTGCATATAGCACCGTTGCTTCCAAGTTTTTTACGAACTACCGGGTTGATAAAAGTAAAGAAGGGAGTCCCAAGAATTGCAGCATTATTGCTGCAATACTAGGGCCCACCATATTTTTGGTGTGGTTACCTGGGAAGTGTCAAAGTATTGGTGATTGCTGCTTTTATTCTATTTTCTACTACAACCTTTTGCTAAGTAGTTTATTTCGACAAGCATAGAGTAGATTGTTTCATTTCCATTCTGCAATTTCATTTCTGCAAAAGTAGATTAAACATTTCCTGCTTTCATAGATTAACATTTCAATTCCGTAATTTCATTTCTGCAAGCATAGATTAGCATTTCAATTCTGCAATTTCAATTCTGCAAGTGTAGATTAGCATTTCAATTCCACAATTTCAATTCTGCAAGTGTAGGTTAGCATTTCAATTCTGCAATTTCAATTCTGCAAGCATAGATTAGCATTTAATTTCTGCAATTTCCATTCTGCAAGCGTATCTTAGCATTTCATTTCTGCAATTTCATTTCAACAACATAGATTAGTCATTTCCTACTTTCATTTCAATTCCGCATTTTCATTTCAGCAAGATAGATTTTAGTTAATTTCAGTTCAATCTATTTCAGTTTTGCAGGTACAAGCAAAAAAAAAAAAGGAAGAAGAAGAAGAAGATTTCCTTTCATGCCTTGTAGGAGTAGAGATAAGTCAGAAAATTTTTTGCACAACACCCCCACTGCTTCACACAGCTAACTTTCTCTCTTCTTCGATGGCTGTGATTAAGAAGAACCGCTAGGTGAACAGCAAGACATATATGAAGAACCTCTAGGGGGGGAAGAAGAAGAAAACATTCCTTTGGAGCAAATGGCTACAAACAAAAATGTTGGGAGCAGTACCTTATCCAAAAATGAATTTTCAAATCAGATGGAAGATTTCAAGAGCGAGGTGAGGCAGTTTCTTGCCATGCAACTGGATACCTTGTGGATCCAAAGGAAACAACAGGAAGCCAAGAGGGATTTGGCCATATTTTGTCCCAAGTGCACTAGAAAGCATCCTAGGAATGATTGGCCATTGCACTCCATAGAAGTGTGTTTTGTCTGTGAAAAAACCATCCTACAGATCAGTGCCCTTCCTTACCCAGAATCAAAGCTGCATATCAAAGGGCTAAAGGAGCCACTGAACCACTCTATTATATGAACCAAAGGAGGCCACATGGACCCATATCTTACTAGCAGGGAATGCATGGGACATCTCAGACCTATTACAACCCCTATCAAGCCACTTTCATGCCTTCTTGGGGTCCCCTTACTCATTCTTCCTGGTCCACACCTCCTCCTTGATCCTTCACATCTCCATATTATGCCCAACCAACTGCTCATCCATTTCACCCCTACGCTTAGCCGCAGCCTCAGTGGAATGCACCTCATCAAGGGTGGTGGCCCCAGTACAATACTCCTCCCACTCCTTTTCCTCCACCACCTGCTCAACCACAACGATCGCCTCCTGCTCCACCAAGGCAGCCCCAAATGCTTGCTCAACCAAACACAAACCCAAATAACAAGCAGGCTCAGCAAGTATATAGTGGGACGCCACCTGCCCAACCACAACCCCATCCACATCCATCTCAAATATACACCCCCACTCAACTACCCGTACCACCATTTCCAAACCTGCACATTGGAGTAGCTCAACCCAATTACAATGCTAAGGCATAACATGTCCAAACAACTCCTCTTGATCTCAATGATATTCACCGTAGCTCAGGAAGAGTATTGCAAGAAAGAGATTATATTGATAGCATTGAAGGACCACATCCAGTAAAAGAAGATTCAAAAGAGGAGATCAAAGAACCATGGGCTACACTTAATGAAGAGAAGACATTAGAATCAGAGATCAAGAGAGCTCCCTCATGGTTACCATCAAATCCTCCATGTATTCAAGAGAAAAATCAGCAAAAAGAGGAAGATTTGAAGGTCATGATAGAAGAAGATATAGAGAATGATCCAGATCAGCAAAATGACCAAGGATATCAAAGCTATATTGAGATATGGTTCCAGACGATCACTAAGTTGCAGCAGTACTCTCTTCCTCAACTATGTTTGATCCCTTCAAATTCAAATCATTTAGTCTCTGAAATCTAGATACTTGTCAAAGCATGCATTTCGAGCCTCCACATCATTTTGTCTCTAATCTCGATGTGCACATGGCTCCATTAGAAGTGTTCTTATACTTGAAAATGATTTTTTTTTTTCAAGTAGGGTAGGGTAAAGTTTAAAAAAAAAAATGAAAAAATGAAAATAAGAGGAAAATAAAAATCTAAGGTGAAAACCTCCTAGGAGGCGCCTCAGATTGGCTCATTGATTGAAAACCTCCATGAGGCGATCAATGGGTTGGAAAGAAGAGAAAAAGATAATAAGATCCCTGGGTGAAAACCTCCCTGGGAGATGCCCAGGGCAGGCAATTTGGGTGAAAAGCTCCATGAGGCGCCCTTGTTGTTTTCAAAAAAAAAAACAAGGAGAAAAAGAAAATAGACCTAATTTCTGGTGAATAAATTGCAGGTTGCAAAAAGGACATTGCAAGTTGGGAGGATCGCACAAAACAAGGACAGAAGTTAGCACCAGGCTGCCAGCATCCCTCACCATCCATTTCTCCATGACCACTACCCTTTCCCAAGATTTGGTCTCATTCGGACTGAGATTTCACCTTCTACAGGAAGTTTTGTGTCTTCTAGAGGAAGCCTACAAACAAGCCATAATTGATCTTAGAAGAGGACGTGAAGGTTGAGAGTATTTCTATGAGGCCTGTAGACATCCTTGCTTCCATCCCTCACCCTTCTCCATCATTTTTTCCACCTCATTGTGCTTCTTTTATGAAAACTGTGTTTTCTACAAGAAGTCCCTGTAGAAATTACAGAAAGATAGAAATGGATTTTAAAAAGTAGTTTGGCGAACATGATAGCTTCATAAAGGGTTCATAAATCTTCCTGTAATCTTCAAACCCCTCTTCCATCATTTTCATGCCTGCATCACAGCCCAAACTCATTTTTTCTTACTCTGCAAAAAACAGTAGAATGCTTTGAAACAAAAATACATAGAGAAGAATTTTTTTTTCCCTAACTTGAAAACCGTGCATCCATTTACAAAACTGTTTTATGGGGAGTTGTATAGGGATGATGGCAACATGCCCAAGCAATTTCAGTCAATTCTGATGCATGGTTTCCAAGAAATTAGCCTCGATTGCCTTCATCAATTTTTGCATTTTCTCCATATCCATGCATCCATTTCAAAACATGTTTCATGGGGAGATGCATATAGGTGATAGTACCATGCCCAAGAAATTTCAACCAATTCCAGTGCACAGTTTCCGAAAAATTGACCTTTGTCATCTTCAGCCATTTTCAGTTTTTCCTGATATTCGTGCATCCATTGACCACAATTTTGCTATGGGAGGTGCATAATGATGATAGAAACATGATGAGAAAGTTTCAAGTCAATCTGATCTATCGGTTGGGAGCTATGGGGAAAACAAGTCATTGTCCTACAAAAATCTAGCATCAGCAGCATGAGGGTGCAAATCTGAAGGATGAAACAAACTTCTGCAGCTTAGATCTAGCCAGAGGATACCTGCACAAGAACAATAGCCACACATCAGACAGCAAAAAGCATATAGCATCAGGGATCCAGGCATGCAGCAATGGAATATGAGCATGCAGCAACAAAAAGAACCAAGCAGCACGTCGACTTACAAGTAAGTGTCTGAACCAGTTCCTCTATTTGCATCTGTATGATTCGAAAGTGCATGAATGAATGAAATGGTTGGATTAAGCCAGAAAGCTAGCCAGTTAACTTGACACCCTTAGCTAGTTCGATTGCACTCATCCGAAGATCACATAGTGCACGTGTCTAGTCAACTCACGAGAAATGTAAAAAAACAGGTAGTGGCAGATGTTCTGAACTCCAATGCACATGATGTCAAGTGATTAATAGTTAGAAAGCATGAAGTTTCGTGATAGCACCGCAGTCTGGATGGGGCCAATGCACATTTCTGCCACCTCATCTTCTCACCACGAATCATGCCAGCAGTTAAAAGACAGCTCAGTTAACGGATTCACCACTCTTTGTTCACTATGCCTTCATGGCGTCCCCAACTGGAGTACACGTCCACCACTTCCAGAGCAGCTAACCAATGGTCCTCTGCAAGGTTTCTGCCTATTTTTTTAAATCTTCCTCTTATCAGTGTTCTACAGGAAGCACAGTTTCGTTCTATAGGAAACGAGAACCTTCTACAAGAAAGACTGCACAACTTTCTGGAGCGGGAAAACCTGGGATTTCTAGCGAATTTCACGCTCAAAAAGAGGTAGGCTTGAAAAAACTCCTCTATGCATGGTATGATTGTGTAAGGTGGTGAATTGAACAGCATTAGATTGGAAAATTAGAGGAAAAGTCTGCTTGTATAGTGTGTGTAAAACGTTTTCCTGTGTATTGCACTGGGTTTCCCAGTTGTTTCTACATCAAAATTCTCCTCCACATTTCCTCTTTTAAAAAAATTCTCCTGTAGGGAAGATACATGCAGTTGTGGAGGCTAGCCTGCGTATGAAAATTTTGAATTTGCATATCTATCTGTGCTGAGAAGAAAACTTGATCTCTGTCCTCTATCTGTAGAAACAAAATTCTTCCTTTCATAAACAGACAACCAAGTTCTGGGTGACAACAGTCTTAAAACCAGGGAATTATTGTCATTTGATATTGTAAGGAGAAGACGAGAAATTCTATCTTTGTTCTAGAAAAAAGAAAAAAAAAACGAATTCAACTATCCTCTATTTCAAATTGATTGTTTGGTTTCCTGAGCATTTCCTTTACTGATTAAAACATAAAAATAGCACTCTCACCATGCTAGGAGGATTCATAGGGGGAGAACACACTGAAGAAGGTGAGAAAACCAATGGTGAAGGAACACAGGACATTCAAGCACGGAAAGCACAGAAAGAAAAAGGGAAATGGGCCAGATTCTTGAGCCTAAAATAGAGGAAGAAACAACAGCAAAAACACCAAGGGAAAAAAGGATGCAAAGTAGGACAGAGAAGGCCTAAAAAGCCCAAATGAAGGCTGCCACAGCCAAATCAGACACACAAAAACAAAAGGAAAAGGCACACCTTGAGATCTCAGCAACACACACAGAAATAGTTGAGAAAGCGATTTCTATAGGAAGCAAGAAAAAGAGACAAAAGGAGGAGAAAAATAGGATGCAGAGGAAAAACCAAGAAAAGGGTCCCCTGAGACTCTGGAAAGAGAGGCAACAGCTGGTCTCACTGCCTTAAGCACACCTACAAAACAAAAAGAAAAAGGCAGGCCTCCCTATATATAAAGGCCAGGAAAAGCATAAGAATTCAAACAAGTAGAATAAGAGGAGCAGTGGAAGGACATGGAAAAGAAGGCAAAATTTTATGGCACACATGAGTAGACCACATTAGAAGCTTGGGATGATAAGGAGGCCACTAGGGCCATCAAAGATGAAGAGATAGATTAGTTGCTCAGAGGATGAGCAACACTTTCAGTAGGGGGTTATGATGAGCCCCTAAAATGGGTAATTATATGGGCTCAGTTAGCCTACTAATTCAACTTAATCCACCATTCTCATTAGTTTATTGCATGTTTTTTATTATATTTATGCTAATAGAGTAAATTGGGTTAGTCATTATGCCAAAAAGTCTAATGTGTGCTTTATGCATATTTTTGATCAATTTTGAGACAAAATCAAAGGTTTAAATGAGCACTTGGCAGCCAAATTCGTGGAAGAACAAGGGAGAGGATTTGTAGGAAGGTGTCCCCTTCATTTATGAGCCCTTACCTCAAATTCTCCATCAAAAACTCGGAGCACAAGGGGCAATCAAGCAAGTCAAGTAGGACTGCTGTTAACTGCAAGTTTTGGCAACCGAGTTCCTAAAGTTTAGGAGGACTGTTGGGGTCCTCAATTTGTATAAATAAGAAGGCTTAGGGCATCATTTGGAGTTAGTTAGATTGTAGTTAGATTTTAGTTAGTAGGTTAGTCATTTTGTCAGTCTATTTTCACACTTTAGTGCAGCTCTGTATCAACACATTTTCGAGCTTTTTATTATAGATAGTTTTTGGGATGTAACTATTATTTTTTTGATCAATAAAGATGAATCCAGCTTTGCACCAGCTCTGATCTTCCTTAGGAGGCTGTAGCTCTTGGGGTTGGGCCCAACCCAAGTGCCAATATCTCCTTTGTGTACTTTTATGTGTCTTTGCTGCATTCATATAATAATTTTTGTTATTTAGGTTAAAATCTTGCTTTGTTACCTAGGTTGTTTTTGATGATTAAGATAGATTTTCATGCTTCAGGTTGATTTGAAAGTTTGGTAACAAAAAAGATTTGCAAAAATGCCATCAAGCAATCCTTAATCTCATCTCTCCCTCCTTGGGACCATGAGCTGAGACCAAAGCATACTTGCTGCCACAAAAACACTGATTTTGCCTTTCAATGCAATTGCTAGTGTTATATTTTTAGTTAGGAAAGTTGATACCAGTTGTAATTGCATGTTTAGAATCTGTTCTTTCTTAGTTTCCATAGTGATCTTGCATGATTTTCTACCAATAAACTTCTGTTCATCATATTTCTAGTTTGTAGGTCAAAGTAGGTCAAAATAGCTAGATCTCTGGTTTTTCTAGTCTTTCTTCGATCAATTTTGAGAAATAGTGTGCAGAGCATCTGTAATACCTCCCTGTCTATCCTTCCTCCATCATACCACCAGCTTCAACCCCTAATTCCAGATTCCTTCCCTTCAGTCGTCACCCTTTTCCAACTTGACCTAATTTCCATACCTTTGTGCAACATCGCTCCTTCTGTCCTTGAACGAATCCAACCACCTTAATCACTCCTTAGCCTCATTTTCTAGGTCCTAGGCCCCTTTTCATCCTCATCCATCCTCCACTTTCCCACAATTTTTCCACCATTAACCCTCCAAAATCCTCTTTTGGATCTTCTTGTAGAACATCCTGTAGAACCCCTATAGACTTCCTGTAGAAGTTCATGTGAGCAATTTTTCGAGATCTAATCACTGTGAAACTCTCTAGAAGGGTGCTAGGGACCTCTTAGGCCCTTTTCTTGCCTTCCCAACCTCTTACAAGAACCTACTCCATTTCTTTTTGCCAATCAACCTCTGCATAGTCAAAAACAGTTAAAGCACATGCATAATAATTCTGACAACTTACTAAAAAAGACAAAAAGATGCTTTTTCCATATTTTACTTTAGAATTAGCTTAGTCACATGCATTTTACCTTTCCAAGAGTCAATGGCATCCATTTCCACTGCTTTCATCTCTTTTCTTGCACCGGTAGGGTTAGTCGGTAAAACTAGGGTTTTCCAGGGTTTGCATTTCTTTTCAGCTTTCATCTCCTTTCTACAAGTAGATTAGCCTCTTTTGAGTTAGATTTCGTCCATCACAGTTAAAAGCTTCTTCTAAGAGCTCATAGAAGTTGGCTTAAGCTCCTAGCAGACTTGTGCCAGCTGATCAAGTGACAGCCTGCGGCAAGAGCTAGTACTTGTGCATATAGCAGCATCGCTTCCAAGTTTGTTACGAACTACCAGGTTGATGAACGTAAAGAAGGGAGTCCTAGGAGTTGCAGCATTATTGCTGCAATACTGGAGCCCACAAATAGTAGGGAAGTGAAAGGATTACAGAAACTGATTACTAGATGCACAGGATCTGGAGAATCACAGATGGTCTAAAAAGTAGGAAAGCATGCCTCGCGCACAGGAAGAGAAATGAGGTTGATTGCGCAAATAGGAGAATACGAAATGGACCAAGTAATTATGGAATTAGGGTTATATGCAAATGTACTACTAAGGCAGATGTGGGAGTGAATGGAGAAGCCCACATTGCAATGGTCCCCCATTCAGTTGTGAATGGCGAACCAACAGAAAAGCATACCAATGGGACGACTGTAGGGGGTAATTGTTGATATTGAAGGCACAAGCGTGCTAGCATACTTTGAAGTAATCGAGATTGAGGATGACAACAATCCTTATCTCATGCTGTTAGGCGTTACACGTGGTCATACCATTAGATCCAGCTGAAGGTGCACGATACACAGAGCCGGTGCACAACGAGAATGATGAGGATGAGCTTGACTGTATTTAGCAAATATCTGTGTGTGAACATGGTTCAGTAAATCCAACGACTGATGGAAGAATTTCCCGGCAATGCGATAGCTCTTGTACCTCAGATTCAGATGAAGAAATAGAAAGATGGCAAAATCAGTTGCACGAGGTAACAACACTTAATTGCAATACGTTGATAAGATTTCTACGCTATGTTACTACAGAGGTGTGTGACCTGTCGGTATATAATGGGAAGACCACAGTGGAAGAATTTCTGCATGAATTTGAAAACGCAGTGCCTGGACAACAACGGTTTGACGCGTTGAACTGGGTGCTGCGCGCTGCGCCCACGAAGTGGTGGGATACGAAGCAGGAAAAATTGGGAAGCTGGCACAAATGTAAGAAACTAATGTGCATATGCTTTGGAAGATGTCAGTTGCAAAGTAATGATGGTATAGAACCAAGCAGCCTGCGAACACACCTTTGCCGATGGGTATGGGCTATCACAGATAAATTGTTCCAGCGCACTCCAGTAGCAAGTTAGAAAGTCGGAACATGGCGCGATGGCAGAAAAGAAGGATCGTGCTACCAATTATTGGACAAGAAGTGTTTGTTAGGGTATGCAAAATCATGAATAGAGGACATAAGATGCAATGTACAGAATGGGACCTGGGCATCCCCGCGATCAATTGGGCTTATAAGGAATTTTGTAAAAACTCAACCACAAAAGTGATTCCGAGGTTGTAGAACCGTGTAGAACCTAGGATTCTGGAAGAACCTCCACAGAAGACCTTGGTTATAATGATGCCGACGGAAGGAGCAACGCACGAAGACCTGACAAAAGAAACCACAATGCTACATGAGGATGAGTATGAACAAATTCAGGAAGCCATTCGACAAGGGACCGAGCAACTTCACAGGCTAGAGAGAAACAGGGTATTGCTAAGAACGAAGAATATGTTGCTGGACGCAGAGATCAGACCACTGGAAAGTGAGCTGAAGGAAGTCTTCCTGGATGAAAAGCCTAAGAAGGTGTAGCTGGATGTGCACAACCCAATGGATGGATTGAAGGAATATCAATGCGAGCTAGTCGACCGAATGCCATGGCTTAGGCCGCACCTTACTTAGAATAGAAATCAGGAGAGTGCGCTACAATATAAATGATGCACGATGGTAGAAGCATCGCCAATTATCCGAACGGGTGCGATAGAGTTGTGCCAGGATGGTGTAACCACCTGACTAGCTGAGGAAGGGATAGTCTCACCCCTCAAGATAGTTGAAAGAGAGTGCGGGACTATAAAACAGTTTGTCCAGGAGCTGTGTGACAACAAGGGTGCACGCAGAGTCGGTATGTCACAAGGGTTGCGGTCACGCAGAGGGGGCTGTGCTGCTATGTGGGTAGGCCAGGAAGTGACCATTGGTGGCACTGTTCATGACAAGAGGTCGAATTTAAGGTAAAAAGGAGCAGGTGGTGGGTAATTAAGATACGAATTAAGAGCCAGAGTCGGAACGATCTACCGTAAATCTCACATTAATGACCCAAATAAGGGAGGAATGGTCAAATTTGAATTTCAACAGGCTTATAAATCACAGCTGGTAATCCACCAAACAACTCGTGGCATCTTTAGAATTAAGTTATCACACCATCAAGTAGGTATGGACCCGTCGAACTTCAAGATTTGAGAGCAAGCCCAACGTTTGCAACATTGCCGAAAGAGATGCAGTACCTTCTGGACAATGTAATGTCGACAACCAAGGACACCGCGCCAAGCCCGATGCCAATAGTGGGAGATGTACAGGAAATTCCAAGATCACCCCAAGTGTCGAGGCCCAAAAACGACCCACAAGTAGCAGGACCAGTCCGAATGTCTCCACGGAACCCGCGGTTGGGTAAGCTATCTATGGACGATAAGGGCAAGACAGTGAATCTTGAGATAGAATACAAAATTCCGTTTAAAGGTTCATCTCTGGGCCACATGCCCATGATGAAACTTGAATATTAGGACCTCTGTTGGGTAGCAGAAGCCCCGTGTAACGGTCATGGGGCACAAAGCCTCAAATTTTGGGTAAAGATAGGGTAAATACTCCACGGGATGTGCGGAGCGCGATGTGTAATAAGTTGAGTCAAAGGGTAGTCTGCCTAAAAATAATGTAAATAAATGTAAATTGAGTCAGCCCATCCATGGTTCACAGACCATGGAAAGGTATAAATAGAACGAGGCTCTATGGTTAGAGGTAGCTTTGGTATGTAATCCTGGATCTATTATGTAATGGGTTTTTGAGAAGGAAAGTCTTGGAGCATCTATAAGTGTGAGTCGAGGGTTTTGGGTAGTGGATAGAGGCTTTGCAGTTGTGCGCAGAGGCCTAGAAGAGTCCGCAATTGTGTGCGCGGACCCCTACAGCTGAGTGTGCAGGACAGATCTGGATGTATTAGTGAAGAAAGTGAATAAAGATAAGTTGATTCTGAAATTCTGTGTTAAATATGAATTATTGCGGATTTGGTTAAAGTATGGTTAATATAACTGTTTGATCTATACGCGTATGCTCATGTTATGAATATATGTGAATCTGTATCTATTGTAAGTGCGCGAATTGGTTAATTCTGCTAAATGTTTGCTTAAAGACCATACAAAGTAGATTGAATCTATAAACCACAGCTTAATAAGTATCAAGGAGTATTCTGGGACTGGATCTGCATGATGCAGAGTGGCATGAAGCCACAGAACAGTGCATGAAACCTCCATACCACATCAAGACACCCCAAGGGTGCGGAAACCTAGTTCCAGAACCCTCCCCTGCTACCTCGGGTGAGACCTCAGTCTGCGCTCTCCACGCTGTTGCCGAAAGGGCCGGTAGCTGCGAGATTTGTTTGGCTAAAGAATTCTTCTGAACCTGAGTCAGGCCCATATAAGCCAACAAATGGTTCCGTTGCCGGGACCAGGATCTGCCTAAGGGGTGTCTGATGTAGGAGCACTGGAACTCTATAGAGAAAGAATTTAGGAAGGGATCAAGAACAGTAGTAGTTCAGAGTACACTGACACACAAACCAGAGGTTAAAAATGATGAGTTTGATCCAGCTACCGGTATTCAAAGGAGAAAGAAGCAAATATCCAGAACAATTTTGGTTTGTGGTGACATCGGTATGGGATGCACATAGAATTATGGACGATAATATCATAAATTCTACTTTAGTTAGCGCACTACAGGACCGAGCGCTGACATGGTATATAAAGTACTCAAGAAATCACCTGAATGCGGGGATAGAAGAGATTTGGACCAAATTAAAGAAGGAATTTAGCCACCCAAAGTCAGAAACACAGTCGATCATAGGGTTGAAGGAGATCGTGATGATACCTGGTGAAACCCCATGGGATCTAGATCAAAGACTGAAAAGTACCATCCGTGAAGTGAACATGAGACTGTTGGATGCAAAACACTGCGCTTGGTTTATGGCGTCATTGAAACCACATCTGAGGACGACTTTGTCACAACAAAAGATCTCAACCCAGGCTGAAGCATTGGAGACAACGATGAGGTTGAACGAAACTCCGTTACAGGACCCGTGTTTGGGAGTTCAACAAATCCAAGCGCAGATACAAACCCTATGTTTAGAAATGAAGAAGTTAAAACAGGAAAAGGCAAGTCACCCAGAAGCCTGGGAGGAAGTATGGTGTATGAAGTGTAGAAGCCAGGGTCACAATAAAGGTCACTGTCTAGTCTTTGCAAATTATGTGGCAAGGGGGGAGCAACGCCATTGCGACTAGAGGTACTGGCAGGGCCAAGCATAGCACCCACCCTCTGGTGTGTGATATGTTAGGAGGGAGGAAAGCATGCCACAGAAAACTTCCATCTATTACAGAACATGAGACAACCCCTCGCTCAACAGCTATTTTGCAACTTTTGTAGATCGATGGGCCACGAGGAACGAGACTGCCATAGTTATCAATTATTGATGGACTAGTCACCGACCTAAAAAATGCAGACTGAGGTGCAAGGTTAGGATCTAGCTATGACACTCACACGTTGTGGGTTCCAGGGATGTGGACGAGGATGGGGCGGAATGGGGCCAGGAAGGGGTCATGGGCAGCTAATATGTTACAACTGCGGAGGACCAGGGAATTACGTGCAGGATTGTACCAACCCAACAAGAATATCATGCACTCACTATGAGCAATTCCATCATGAGCTAATATTGCCCCACACTGATAGCGCAGATTCGTGAAAAAAGAGTAGCGCAACCTACGACAACCCAGAACGTGTAGATGATGAGGTTCGAATCCCGCGGTGAAGACCCCCAGGTAAACATGGTACTAAGAAGTGGCATGACCACGGGAGAGGATAAAAGGAACTTAAGTAAGGAAGACACAAGGATTGGCAAGGAGATGTATCTGGAAGCTAGAAATAGCTTCGCAGAGGTCTCTACCCTAGGTAGTAGGGATCAACTTGAGCAAGATAGGGATCCCTCGATGATAGCTACCTTTTTAGAGACATGCATAAAATTGCTACACGATAATAGGGCGGTTAGAGGCTTGTAAGAATTAATAAATAGGTGTGCAGGGACGCGAGAACCTAGTGTGGTCTGCAAACTAGGAAAACACGCAACACGGACGAGGCGAGAGATGCGATTAACCACACAAATTGGCAACTATGAGATGGATTAGATAATTTTGGATTTGGGCTCGGATGGAAATGTACTGCCTAAACAAACTTGGGAGCGCATGGGTAGGCCAGAACTACAATGGTCTCCTATTCAATTGCGGATGGCGAACCAACAAAATATCCTGCCCATGGGAAGGTTGCAAGGAATTATGGTCGATATAGAAGGCGCAAGCACTAGAACAGACTTTGAAGTAACTGAAATTGTGGATGAAAGTACGCCTTATCTTGCATTGTTAGGAATAGACTGGGCCACCGACATGAATGGGGTTATTAATTTAAAGAAGCAGACAATGATATTTGAAACAAAGTCGCTCCGCATAGTCGTTCTACTAGATCTGGCTGAAGGACTGTGCTACATTGAACCCGTGCGTGACGAAGAAAGTGACGACGAATTAGACTGTATCTACAAGATTTCTGCACAAAGGCAAGAATGGGTCAAGTCAACAGAGGATAGAAGAATATCACAGGGCTATATAGAGTCCTGCACCACCGATTTAGATGAAGAAGATGAGCGATGGCATAACCGGTTGAACGGAGTAACCACGCTACATTGCAATATGGTGACTAAATCTCTGTACTTCATGAGGGCCCAGGATCGTGAACTATCGATGTATGATGGGCTGACAATAATAGATGATTTTTTGACCAAATTTGAAATCGTGGTACCAGATCACCAATGGTTTGATGTGTTGAGATGGGCGTTGCACGCAACACTTGCGCGATGGTGGAGAACACATGAAGGAGCTTTTGAAGATTGGTGTGGCTATAGGTGCATGATGCAGATCAGACTTGGGAAGCTATAACTATGAATAGTGGAGAAATACAATGGACATGACGACCTGCGCATGTACCTTACTAGATGGACTAAAGTCTATGGATAGGAGCCTCAGCCAGAGTGGGTGCACTTATTTTATCATACCCTAGATGTCATCCCAAGGAACTGGTATACTGAAACAGAGCTTCGACATGGCACTAGCGAGTGGGATATCTTGTGCGAAGGGTTTCTGTTGACATTCCTCTTTGAAGCCCAATGGATGGATATCATGGATGACACGTTACAGTTGGTGAAGGCCACCATTTTTAAAATGCCACTGGAACCAGAAGAAATCGTGTAGCCAGACTGATCGCGACAGCTAAGCCAGGACCTAGAATGTTACAATGTGTAGGTAGAAGATGATGAGGATGACCTGTGAAACATTATATTCCAGAATCAGAGGGGAGCCGTGAGGTGCGCGGACCCGAAATCGGAGATCCAGATATCATAGCACCGTTGAAAACGAAACAAGTAAATATCGGAACAAAAGAAGAGTCGAAGTATGCAATGCTTGGGGACTACTAGGATGATGCTACGGTGGAAAAGGTCATCGAGTTGCTTTGGGAATATCGAGATTTATTCCCAACAAAAATCACAGAGCTAAAAGGGATCCTAGGAGACTTGGGAGTAATGAAGATAACATTGAAGCCAGACGCGATGCCAGTTAAGGAGTGACCCTACCGATTGAATCCAAAATACAAAGCAAAGGTCCGCAAAGAATTGGACAATATACTGGCAGCAGGAATAATTGAACCAGTCGAGGAGTCCGACTGGGTAGGTCCTATGGTGGTGTAGGAGAAGAAACAGAAGGGTAAGATTCACATCTGTGTGGATCTTAAAAAGCTCAATGATGCCTGTGTTAAATATTCGTTCCCAATGCCCTTTACAGATGAAGTACTGGAAAATGTGGGGGGGAAGGAAGCCTACTGCTTCATAGACGGGTTCTCTGAGTACCACCAGATCAAGATCGTGCCAGAGGATAGGATTAAAACAATGTTCGCCACTGAATGGGGTTGTTTTCAGTATATGGTGATTCCCTTTGGACTGAGGAATGCGCCAGTGATATTTTCCCTCATTGTGGTAGCTGCATTCAAGGAATTTATACACAAGTTCTTAGAAGTCTACCTTGATGACTAGACCCTTCGGATTGGTGAAGAAACATATCGCGAGCTTACGGTTAATGCTGGATACTTGCTGACGACACCAAATTGTGCTAAACCTAAAGAAGTGTACTTTCCTCATCCCCTTCGGGAACTTGCTTGACCATGTGGTTTGTAAGCAAGGTCTAATGGTGGATCCGGCAAAGATCGCTGTCATACTCAATCTATAAGAGCCGCAGAGTGTCAAACAACTACGTGCCACATTGGGACACACAGGCTACTATTGGAAGTTCATAAAAAGCTACGCCCAGATCATGGTTCCAATGGAATAGTTGCTGAAGAAGGATGCTACTTATTGCCGAAATGAGGAGTGCAAAAAAATCTTGGAAACGATGAAGGAAAAGATGTTATCCGCCCCTATCTTGGTCTTTCCAAAATGGGACGTTGAATTTCATGTGCATGTCGACTATCCGTTGGGGGCAGTACTTACTCAACCAGGAGCAGAGGGAATTGACCACCTAATTGCATTTGCAATTCACTGGTTGTCGATAGTGGAGAAGAATTACTTCACTACTAAGTGAGAGGGATTAGCGATGGTATACGCGCTTCAGAAATACCACCACATGCAAGAAGTTGACAGGCCAGACACCTGTTCGGTTAGTCTATGGCAAGGAGGCCATTATGCCTATGGAATACATTATGCCTAGTCTACGGATAACGACAATAACAGGTATGGTAGACCGCGAGGGTTTGGAGGAATGGCTCGTGCAGCTCGAAGAACTGAAGGAGGAAAGGTTTTTGGCTGGATTGCATCAACAAGTACAGAAACAATGCAAGAAAGCGTGACATGATCGCCATACCAAGGTATGCACTTTCAAGGAGAATGATATAGTATTATTATATGACAGCAAGTTCGACAAATTCCTTGGAAAACTCTGAATGCATTGGTTGGGACCCTATGTCATCAAAGAAGTTACCAATGGGGGCACGATTTAGCTTGCCAACCTCAATGGAGACCCCTTCTCAGAAGAGTGAATGGTAGTCTCTTGAAGCTCTACACAGGTGGGCCGACCGCTTGACTAACCGTCCAAAGGACAGTCTCACTGTTCCAGCTAGTTGAAAGAGAGCGTGGGATGATAAAGTAGTCTGGGGGAAGGATGCGTGATTGCCAAGGTGCGCATAGATTTGGCCAATTACAAGGGTTGTGGTTGCGTGGAAAACATTGCGATGTTGCTTTGATAAGAGGCGAAGTGACCGTTGCTGTCACTATTCATGACAAGGTGTTCGCATTATGGAAAAAGGGAGCGGGCAATGGGAAATTAAGAGAAGGGGTATGAGCTAGCTATGGAATGATCTGCCATAGGTTTAACACGAAGGGGGGCTTCCATCGGGTGAACTGCACTTTTGAAAAATGCAAGCTGGTTACCGATATGGAACTTTTCATTATCTCTGCACAAAGAGTAAGCCTAGGGGTGGTGATCTGGCCGATGGAAAGGTAGGACTCTCTAAGGAACATGGTGTTGACAGCCGAGAGTGCCACGCAGAGTTCAGCATCAATAGGAGGGGATGTACCAAAAAATGGAAGACACGAAGCAGAATTGGTCCGGATGTTGCTGCCTCGCTCGGGGGAAGGTCGACGAACTACAACAGAAAAGGGAAAGGCTAGAAAGACAAAGAACACTGGTAGAAATGTAGTTAATAACTTGTCCCCGATGTACCTTGAGGATTGGGATCTCGCGGGCAACAGCAAGGGTCTTGCAAAATTGTAACACAAGCTACAACAAACATTGCAAAGAGAAGATACAAAGGAAGAAAGTGGCTGCAATGGTACAAGGAGGTCCTATATGCGGCTCCCCAGCTAGAGCTAAAATCCTATGAGGGGGTGTTCTGTGTTAACTAAGTAGAGCAGAATGAGCATTATCGGTTGCGAGAATCGGTAATAAAAATGAAGCAAGAGCTGGACGGAGCATTGCAGGAGGCAACGAAGGAGCAACAGGACGGAGAGCATAACTCGAAGAGGAGGTGAACCGCGAAGCCAAGGGAGCTTGTCTTGGCGCATCGACGAGTGACTCGGGATGAGTCAGGATGATTGCGTTGGGGGACTATTGGGTAGCAGAAGCCCCATGTAATAGTCATGGGACACAGAGCCTGAAATTTTGGGTAAAGATAGGGTAAAGACTCTATGGGATGCGCAAATCTCGATGTGTAATAAGTTGAGTCAAATGATAGTCCACCCAAAAATAATGTAGAGAAATGTAAATTGAGTTGGCTCACCCATGTTTCGCGGACCATGGAAAGGTATAAATAGAGTGAGGCTCTATGGTTAGAGGTAGCTTTGGTATGTAATCTTGGATTTGTTATATAATGGGTTTTTGAGAAGGAAAGTCTTGGAGCGTCTGTAAGTCCAAGCCGAGGGTATTGGGTAGTGGATAGAGGCTCTGCAGTTGTGTGCGCAGAGGCCTAGAAGAGTTTGCAGCTGTGTGCGCGGACCCCTGTAGCTGAGTGCGCAAGACGGATCTGGATGTATTGGTGAAGAAAGTGAATAAAGATAAGTTGATTATGAAATTCTGTGTTAAACCTGAATTATTGCGGATTTGGTTAATGTATGGTTAATATAACTATTTGATCTATATGCGTATTCTCATGTTATGAATATATGTGAATCTGCATCTATTCTAAGTGCGGGAACTGGTTAATTCTACTAAATGTTCACTTAAAGACCATACAAAGTAGATTGAATCTATAAACCACACATTAATAAGTATCAATGGGTATTCTGGGACTAGAGCTGCGGGAAGTAGAGTGACACGAAGCCATGGAATAGTGCGTGAAACCTCCATATCACATCAAGGTGCCCCAAGGGTGCGGAAAACTGGTTCGAGCACCCTCCCCTGCTACCTCGGGTGATACCTCAGTCTGAATTCCGCGGGCTATTACCGAAAGGGCCGGTAGCTGCGAAATTTGTTTAGCTAAATAATTATTTCGAACCTGGGTCAGGTCCATATAAGCCAACAACCTTGGAGATAGCAACAACTCTCTTGAAAAACTGCAACACAAGCTTCAGCAGAAATTGAATATATTGAACCAGAGATTACAAGCTGGCTGTGTTGGGTTGTGTTATATTCTTTCCACATAGTTAAGAGGGGGTTTGAGGGGTACCCGTAACCCCACTTTATGGGGTCCGGGGCAGCGCCCTAGAAAATTTTGGTTTTGGACCCTATGTTAGGTTTGGTGGACCCACCTATGGTTTTGTGCATGATTTTCGCACATGTTTTTTGGACGCGATGGTTTTGGATGCGATGTTTTTCGGCCCATGGTATTGGATGCTTCGGCATGTATAAATATATATTGTAACATTGAAAGGAACATAATGAAAAATCAAGCTGGTA
>APFE030783721.1:87909-112684 GCA_000404065.3 Pinus taeda
AAAGGCAATGGCTAAGGCTTTGGAAAGGAAAAATGGCATTTTGGCACATTTATTTATGAAAATAATGGAAATTAGGAGAAAAGGGAGGTGAAAGGTCACAAGTTTCACGTGAGGAGGAAAATGAAAGAAAATAATGGAAAACGAAGAAAAAAAGGCCTCATTCTTAAAAAGGCTTCTGAGGTTCAGTTGGTAACCTTTTGTCAGTTCAATTTTGGAGCTCTATCATTACTTTTTATCTCTCTCATACTCTTAGAAACTTAGATTTTTCTTAGAGCACTCTCGGAAGGTGTGGCATACATGGATTTTTGGAGAAAGAAGGCAAAGGAAGAGCAAGAAAGTGTAAAAAGGCATTAGGATCAACATATACTGCAAGATTTTCTTGCAGGTACCGAGTTGCATGTATGTTTTCCTCACTCTTTTTGGCATGCATGGAATATGCATGTGGTTTATTAGTTGTGATCTATCATTGGCATAGAGAATAGCCGAGATTGACAGTGGATTTCCTAGCCTTGCCATTTCCTAGATAGCCATGGTGATTGTGGTTTTATTTTGTTTTTTTTTTTTGTTGATTTTCATGTTTCCTTAGCTTGGGTTGAGTTATTAGTCCTAGAGCCTTGGTTGGAAAAACATCTGGAGCCCTATAACAACTTGGGTTGAGTTACTAGTCCCGTAGCCTTGGTTTGAAAAATGCTTTGGAGTCCTTGGTGGGTTGAGTTACTAGTCTTGGAGCCTTGGTTGGACAAATACTATGGAGCTCGATAAAAGTTGTGGGTTGAGTAACTAGTCATGGAGCCTTGGTTGGAAAAACGCTTTAGAGCCTTGGAATGCTTGGATAGAGACTGGTCTGATGATGGTTTTTTGATGTCCAACCATGACGTGGAATCACTGTTCGATGGGTAGAGGTGGTTGACCTTTGGAAGCCTTGGATGAGTTTTAATTGATGTGTTCTAAGAGATCCCGTATTCGTGCTTGGAATATGGCATGGGGGTGAATGGATGAAGAGAGATTTGGCTCAACCATTCTACGGTTAGGTGGAATGTGGAAGTCCCATCCTGGGTTTGGATTTTGCATCATCAATATGAGGTTTTTCTCCTTGTATCTATATGAGTATTATACTAGATAATATTTGGTTTATATGGCTATGATTTCATGAGTATTTCTACTACTATTATGTTGATTATTTATGTGTTTTATGATAGTATCCATGTATGTTCCTCATCATGTTTTTACTTGTAAATGAATGATCAATGTATCTATGACCTATTGGATTAAATGAAAGTTGATGTGTTGAGGCATCAATGTTTCTTAGAGATTCTTAGCTAGTTATGAGACCCCTATGCTCAGATATGTTATTTACACCTGTACATTACATATTCATGATATGTTTGACGAAATTCATGTCATGGCTAATAGGGGCCCAATCAAGGTCTCATTCAAATGATTTCTTTTGCGTTGTCATTTCCTTGTTAATTTACTATTTTGAAGGTATCATGAGGTTCTAGGTAGTGACTTGGGTTTTGGGCTCGAAAATGTGGCTTAATTCTAAGGGACACTGGCACGAAACTGAGCAAAAGAGTCCCTAGACATTGGAAGGAAGGCCTATGAGAGCATCCAGAGGTTCTGACATGCCAATAGCATGAGAGGGTCCATAGTTCTAGTTGCCTAAAATTTCAGTGGGACCCAAGGGAAAGCTTCCTAAAGTGTTGGATTGGTTCCTGAGGGTCCTAAGATTGATGTTGAATGTCTGAATGGTGTGTTTCCATCTTTTCCACTTCCTTAATGTGACTTAGGAGGTATAATCATATCATAGTGGCCTCTCATCACATGTTTACCATGGCTGACCGATTTCTTTGGCAGATGTGGGAGGAGGGTGTTACATGTTTCATGCTTACATGTCGTTGACGGTACAAACATAGTTTTACTTACATAAGCTTCCCTCTTTAATTGTTCCACTATTTGAAAAGCTTTTTCTCCCTTTATAGGATGAGAATGCACATTATATTCAGTTCCCCTATTAATCAAATGATATTGATTATGTTCCATATAGAAAATTTCCTCTCGATCATATAAATAAGGGCTACCTAAGACTATTCCACATGCATATATTAACATTACATCACATATGACCTTATACACAAATTGAAATGGAATTGCAAATTTTAAGATACATTGCTTAGTTACTTGCAATTTATGGTTTTTTGTCATCCCATTTAGTGTGTAAGGTCTACGATGCATTTAGCTTTTAATCCCAAATGCTTAACCACTTCCTCAGAAATTAGATTATCTTGAGACTCGCTATCTAATCAAGTGTCAATCTTAGTATGCTTCATAATGACCCTTATATGAAATAACTTGCATCTCTTCTAATCAGAAGAATTATCAAAATCAATACCATCATCATATTTACCTCCCAAACCTATTGCAATTTGAGCCTCATCGTTTGATTCTAAACCCAGATTTGTTGGCGCTATCGCTACCACAATGTTTTGCTTACCCTTCTTTCCTTTAAACCACTTTGGTCGCTTGTCAGGGTGTAGTTTCCAACAATTTTCTCAATCATTCCCTTCCTTCTTTCAATGATTACAAGAGAGCTTATCCTCTTCCTTCGTAATGGAATTTTTCCTCTAGGCATTTCCCTTGCCTTTGCCCTCTTTTCTAGACACTGATTCTGATGATACACCAACTCTAGATATTCCTGCTTCAATGTAAGTTTCTTAAACTACCACTTCATCCAGGTTAGTAGGCCTAAACATGATTACAATAGTACAAATATATTTAGGAAATTATAAGATATAATTCATTAAAGTTTCTTGTTTATGGGAATATCAAGCACTAATGCCTTCTTGAAAAATTCATCTGTGTATTCCTACACTGATTGTCCTTTCTTAACTTTAAGACTTTACCATTCTATTAAGGCTTTCTCCTTATATCCCAATGGATATAATGCTTTCTAAGAATAGAAAAAAAATCACTCCATGATGGAAAAATCTTGACAATCTGTTATGTCCCATGTTGTAACTTACTCTGCCATCAAATGAGTGCAGTGCCTTCTAGACGAAGCGAAGCCAGTCGTATCTTGACCACTTCGTCAAATATCTACTGCACACTACAATACACCTCCATCTGTCTAATAAAGTTATCAAGTTTCTCAACATTGATTTTAGCATTATACATGGGTAAGTCCAATTTCACATCGAATTTAAGCAAGGTTTTTGGAGAAGACGATTGAGGTTGACCACCAAAAAGATAAGAAAAATTATCTTTTTTATCATCATCAGTTTCTATCCTTTTATCTAAATCATATGGTCCTTCATGTTTAGGGTTTTTGAAATGTGATGCCTAATTTTCCTCATCTTTGGGTTTATCTTCCTCTTTTTCCTTTTTCAAATCATGGTACATTATGAGCCCCAATTTTGCAGCAAGGATGTTGCAACTCATAGGGCGACCAACTTTACTTTATTAACTAGGGGTTTGTATAAAATTGGAGGTGACAGTGCTATATGCACAACAGATGCAACAATCTAATATTGTCACTTATCAACTGAGGTGATATACCACTAAGGCTTTTCAAACCGGTCTTCTATTGACTATAAGGAGGCTGACTACTGATAGTGAATGTAAAGCTATCTTTGATGAAAGACGTAAATGCTTGCACATGTTAAGGAAATGAAATTGTTGAATAGAAAATGCTTATGAAAATGACATGAAATCACATAGCTAGGAATTAACACACATTACTTGCAGAAGAGACCTAATTTAACCTTGCATTGTATCATCTAGTTGTCTGGACTAAGTAGGCATGGAAATGATCCTAATATTGTTAAGACTGATATATGCATGCACTAGCTAAATATTGCAGAAAATAGTCTTTTGGTTTTCAATCTAGAAATGTAAATGTTAAATTAATCAAGTTGATATTTTGCATGGGAGAAAGGTATGGGGAAATGGGTCAAAAATGACATTGAGGTGTATGGAGATCAAGTTGAAGGCCTATCCTAGGCTCTAGTCATTATTTCTGCCCAAAATAGTCTAAAAGAGGTTGCTACAGGGTTTCCTATTGTTGATATAGGGTTTCCTGTAGTTACTACAAGATGTCCTGGTTTACTATAGGAAACTTAGATGAAAGTTGTAGGAAGGTAGGAAACATGAAAGGAAGTGCTGAGAAGGTGGATGATGGTGGAATAAGGTATGGGGAAGGTGCACACTACCCAATGATCAACCCAACTCTTCAGGATGGTTGGATTTTCTCAAGGTGGTTGTTCATGGTGGATACAAAACAAAAATATGAATTGATGGTTGGTAAGGTTTGGTGATAGGTGGAGAGGACTTAGATGAGGCTGGTGGAATGATTTATCCATGCAGGTCAACAACTCTTGCAACAAAAAATATTCATTTCTTCATTTTATGAAAAAAATCATGTAAATGTGGAAAAGATGAGTTGAATTTAAGAAACTGATTTATTGATGTCTAGTGGATCAACTCTATGGAATGGAATTATTTATAATCTACAACAATATAATCTACAACAATCTTAAGAAACCAACATGACAATTGCAAGTGCTTCTAAGAAATCATGAACAATGACGTGCTCAACAAGAAACCATAAGCTATGCAATAACCAAAAGATAACTCTACTTTTTGCGTTGTGAGAGTGGGGTCTTCAAACCATGATACCATGAGGGAGATGGGCATGAGCACACTATCATAATATTTTCTTAGTATTTTCTTTTGCTATTGTAACATTGATCTAATTCTCCAACTAATGGAAACAAAACTAACCAAACATTGAAAGACTTGCAAATTAAACGAAACAGAAATAATTTCAGTAGCTAATCTATGATTTTAATATAAGGATACATGTACAAAAGGAAGAGGAACCTCTGCTGATAGGTTTGGGCCCTAACCCAAGAGCTTCAACCCTCTGATTCAACTTAGTGTTGGATCAAAGAAGCCCTTTTCATTATCACCAAAATGTCAAAAATAACATGAGAATAAAAATCACAATATCTTAAGCTTGAAATTGCCTCTTGGCTACAATAAGAAGTCAAATCATAATGAGGCCCCATGCATTCTTATTTATACAACTGAAGCTACCAACAAATTCCTTAAAATTAGGGAGGCGTGGCTCCCAAACTCGAGATTAACTTGTCTTTAACTATCACTGGCTTGGCTACCAATGAACTCGGTGGGCTTGGTTGTTTGTAATTCCGAGATGATGAGATCTAGTGGAGGAATCTTCAAGTGATCGAGGAATTAAGGAGGGAGACCCAATCTCCTAAAATCCCTCTTTCTTGTCTACTTCGAGTTCCTGCACTTAAATTAGCAAAAAACTGCTCCAAATATTGCAATTAATGCACATTAGGCCACATGACATAACATCTCACCTTTATCCTTCTCACTAAGCAAAACATAATAAAATATATAAAGAAATGTGAGAAAAGTTGATTTTAATAAGCTAGAGAGTGGCATTAAGGCCCATATAATTTACCTATTGATGAGCCTCAACATCAGCCCCCTACTGAAAGTGTTTCTTATCCTCTAGGAAACTTAGTCTATGTCCATGTCTTTCATAGCTCTTGTGTCCTCTCTGACATCCTAGGCCTCTATTGATGGAGTTTCCTCTTGTGGATAAAATCTTGCATGCTTCTCTATTTCCTCCCACTACTTTCTTTCCTCTTCCTCCTTTATGCATTCTAGCTTACCCAATAGCAAGGGTGGGCTGAGTTTCAAACCAATCCAATTGATTTTGAGTCTCTGCAGTGACTTCTTATATAGTGGGGTCATTTCCATCTCTCATTCTTTCAGGGGAATGATAATCCTTGATCCTTAGGCTGTATGGTAGGGTGCCCCATCTCCTTTGGCATGATTAATGGCTTTCATCCCCTAGCAATCTCAAGGTCTCCTCAAAATGTGTGATTGCTTGCTCTTGTGTAGCTAGGTATCTTGGTACAAGTTGGGGATCATTGGCAATGATGTTGTGGGTGCTAATGAAAACCATATAATTGATTTGTTCTGCTATGATGTAAAGGGGATTTTTTTCTTCTCTTTCCAATACCCCCATCACCTCCTTATCCCTGGCCTCCTCATGACTCATCCATGATGCAAGGGAATTAGTTATAAGTCCCCCAACTTTGCATTGGGGTCCCATACATTCATGTTTGTTAAGGCCAAGTTGTGTAAGTAAAATTTAGATATCTTGGCCTTATCCTCTCGGGTGCTTTTGTCACATAGCTCAATGAACATCCTATAGTCTTGGAAAGGCATAGTGCACCGTTGTGCTAGTGTCTTTATCTGAAATTGCAACCATTGATATTTGAGGTACAAGGCATATGATTTTGGTGGCATCCTGCACTGGAGTGCCTCCATGAAGAGGCTTTCCATGATGGCAAATTGAGTCTCTTTTTCCTATAACTGCCTCCTTAGCCATGTGTTTTTTGTCTCTAATTGAGATCTCATAATTCATTCCCTTTCTCTTATCCTACTCAACTCTTTTCCCATCTCTAGTAGCTTCTCTTCCATATGGCCCAAATCCTTTACATTCTTTGATTTGGAAATTTGCATCCAAAACAGCTCTGATACCAAATGTAGGTTTTAACCCCGTACAGAAATTACCTGCATACGAATTCTAAATCACATGAAAAATAAAAATGCGAGAGCATAACACGTAAAACACATATACACAGAGATTTCCCACTGGATCCCAAAACCGGGACTACTAGCTTGATTTTTCATTATGTTCCATTCAATGTTACAATACATATTTATACATGCCGAAGCATCCAATACCATGGACCGAAACTATCGCGTCCAAAACCATGGACCGAAAACCATCGCGTCCAAAAAACATGTGCGAAAATCATGCACAAAACCATAGGTGGGTCCGCCCAACCTGACATAGGGTCCAAAACCAAAATTTTCCGACGGGTACACCTCAAACCCCCTGTGACCCCGCCGTCCCCGCCTCCCCAACCCCCGCTACACAATTGATGCAACGAAAGGGGTGCTCCACCCCTCCTCTAACCCCCCGGTTAACTATGTGGGCTAGTCGTGGAAAGAATATAACACAACCCAACATTATTTGATGGGTAAAGAAACAATTATTCATATTGACCATCAACCTTTGCAATATTTACAATCATAAACCAAACAACAACAATCTAGACATTTTAGGTGGATGGGATTCCTACAACAATTTCATTTGGCAATTAGGTACACGAAATGTATATACAACAAAGTTGCTGATATGTTATCAAGGTCTATTGTTAATGCATTTGTCATTCTTATGCATAAATCAATTATGCATGAAAGTTATATTCAACAATATGATCAAGATGACAATTTTAAATATGTTTATGCAATTTTGATTCAAAACAATCATGTTGAAGAGTGGGATTATCATGTTCATAACAAGTTGTTGTATCATCTTGGAAAGTTATGTGTTCCACAGGGTGAAATAGTTAATGTCATAAGGGAAGCCCGCACTTCTCTTATTGTTGGGCACTTTGGTACAGGCAAAATAATTACACAAATTCATAAATGCAACTGGTTCAATATATGTAAAGGGATGTTCCATGTGTGCTACTAGAAATCCTAGCAATAGGAAATTGGGTTTGTACACTCCACTTCCTATTCCTTCTCGTCCTTGAGAAAGTATTTCTATGGATTTTGTAGGGGGACTACCAATGTCTAAGAAAGGTCATAATTATCTATATGTAGTTGTGGAGCATTTCAGACAAATGTGTGTGTTGATGCCATGTAAGAAACAATTTACAACTAATCAAACCCCAAATATGTTTTTCCAAAATGTATGGGTTTTGCTTTGGGTTTCCTACTTCTATTAATTCTGATCGAGACTCTCAATTTGTCAAGAAGTTTTGGTTCAGTTTATGGGAACTCATGGACACAAAGTTGAAGAAGCGCATAACACTTCATCCACAAACCAACGACGAGACAAAAGTGGTAAACAAAACAATAGTGCATATCCTTCAATGATATGTTGGTAAGCATCTTAAACTTTGGGATGATAATTTGTGTTAAATCCAACATGCCTACAATCATTCCCAGTGTTCATATACACAAGTATCTCCATTTGAAGCTTGTTTGGGTTATTTTCCAAAGTATCCTTTGGATTTTATCTTTGGAAAAAGAAATTGCAGTAGATGGACATAGTAATATGAAGAAAAGCCAAGAATTTCATTGAACAAATCCAGCGAGTGCATCAAAGAGTACAAGAGCAGCTTGAGAAAAACAAAGCTAAGTACAACGCAAGGCATGAGAAGAATCGAGTTGATCATGATTTCCAAGTGGGAGATCAAGTTTGGTTATATATTAGTAAGAAAATACTTCAAGGTAAAGGTAAAAATATCAAGCCAATCAGATATGGTACTTTCAAAATTAGGAGAAGATTAGTAACAATGCTTTCCGATTAGATTTGCCACCTTATATGCAAATTTATTCTGTTGTTAATGTGGAAAACTTGAGATTGTATCAGCCTCCAATGATTGATGATCATGAAGATAATGTTCAGATTCCATCTATTGAAGATTTTTTTCCTGAATATTTAGATGAGTTGCAGGAAGACTCAATTCTTGACAGGAGAATTAGGACTTCACGCAGAGGTAATGTAGAGTATCTTCGAGTGGGGCTCAAAGGTACCGATATAAGTAAATTAAGGTGGATTGAGATCACGAAAGTGAGGGAGATGTACCCTCACTTGCTGAGTAAAAACAAACTTTTGGTGGTCCAAAAGCCTACAATGGGGAGGAATGATCCAGGGGATCATAAATATGCTCAAAAATATAAGTGCTCTAAATTTCCCAAAGCCAGTGATAAGTCGTATATCTCATCATTTTTATTCCAACGACGCTTGAATCGCCTCAATCTGACACGATATGTGAAAGTTATTGCATTTTGAAGTTTTAGCAAACAAATAAAAAGTCAACTTGCAGGGTTGATTGGGTTGCTGATTAGGTAGGCCGTGTAGTGACATGGTGCTGACATCAACATGTTGACTGGGCAAGTATAGTGGGAAGTATGATTCAATCCCGTGTTGACACGTGCAGGTTGTACATGCTGGGTTGGCATAATTTCTTTGGTTGATTATGTTTGGGTTCAACCAATCAAGAGTTGCCACATGGCCCAATAGGAAGGCGCCACATGGGCTGATCAAAATTTGGTTAGGGGTCCGAACAACCTAGTGGTGGTTGACCCCATGACCTTTGGCGAGCAAACCACATGTCTTATCATTGGACCACATATCTTACTTGATATACATGTATGGGCGAATTATATTGTATGGTCATATACCATATAATATAACCACATTCAGGAGGTGAAGGCAGAGAGAGCGGGGCGGTTAGTCCTGGCCCTGGGCTACATGCCATACCACAAAACTATGCTCGTGGTGGAAGTGGAGGGGCCAGGAGGTTAGTCCTGGCCCTAGGTCTTTTGTTGAACCCACATGACCGTAGGTGGGGGCATCAGAGGAGGAGGGCTGGCGTATGGACCAACCCGTGGTCATATCGTTTGTTATACAACCAGGGGTGGTGGAGACCCGCACCCTTGGCCACATTAGCGTAACACACGACCGAAGAAAAGCACAGAACTTGGGGCATGGATGCCCAGTTAACGTTCCTACATTTTACACCATTTGTAGCGGAATCAACTCCATCCTCGTGCGAAATTGTCGCTCGACAGTTCTACCAAAGGAGGAATTCATTGCTTGTTTTTCTAGTTTGGTGAATTTGTAGGACAAATAATAGAGAAAGGAGTAAGAAGGCCTATCTTCGCCATTTTTCAACCTTTTTTGGCCCAAGTAGAGCCTACGCAAGGTTTTTTGGGTGTTCTGGACACAATGGCAACATTATTTTGTGACTTGAGCATTGCATGTTGATGTAATTTACATTTTGAGAATATAATATAAAGGGATAATATTGAAAACTAAACCCAGAGAAGTAGCCCAAGAGGGGTGAACTCTATCATCAAATTATTGTTTTGTGATGCTGCATGTTGTCTAATTTTATCTGGATATATTTGAAAAACTTAACTAAAATAAATTAGTTTATGTGTGTTATAGCTCTGATACCACTTGTTATATCTCTGATACCACTTGTTATTGATCTAATCTGAAAGTATAAGATAATACAAATGAACCCAGAAACAATAAGATAGAAATAGATAGAAATGATTCCACTTGTTATACATCTGACCCAGAATATATGAGAAACAACAAATATACTCAACAATAACAAGATCAAAATAGATAGAAATGCTTCTTTATTATCAAACCCTTAAGGTAGGGCAACACCATACATTCACTCCTTAAGGAATGAGAACATTCCACAAGCCATATGCTGTTCATACAATAATTCTTGACACAATTTCTTGACAATATTCCTTCACCTCTCTCCATGTGGAGTCTCTAGCCTCTATATAGGCCTCATACATACAATACCATGGATCATTACCATGGTTCCCTCATACCATCGACTAATACCATGGGCCCATTACATTATTATTAACTACTTGTGGTCCCTTACATGACATGGGTTAACCACCTTATTTATTACTATGGCCCATCCCATTATTACATTATTACCTTGGGTACCTCCCTTGGTACCCCATATTATCCCCCTAGGTATATAACATTCCACCCCCTTAAGCATGTTTCGTCCCCGAAACATGGGAAGAACACAAATAATAAGATCTACTCAAAAGAGTAGTCCACTGGTACCATGCACGTGCATCTAGCCATCCAAGAGAAAGGTGAACCCTCGATTTCACTAGTGCCTCGCTCGCTTGAGATGGAAGTTGACCGTGGTAGCTCTTCTGTGTTGATGTGTAGTAGGTGGACCTTCGCTCCTCTCTATATGTCCCGCGGGGGTTGTTGTCCTTGTGGCTAATTTGTTGCCATCTTGTTGGTTGTTTTCTTGCTGGGTGGTGTGGGTGGTGATATGCTGATAGTGTATCATTATTTAATTCACCACCTAATGGAACTTGACTGTTATGTTGTGGTGCCTGTTGTGGTGTCTTATCTTCCAATATTAATTCAACCACTGAGCCCTCCTCAGGTGTATCAGCACCTGTAACCTTTTCTGCTTCAGCCTCTGTTTGTGTTTGATTGTCGATCATCACTGGCTCATCATCTAATATGTCAGAACCTGGAACATCTTCTGCTTCAGCCTCCTTGGACTCTACCTGTTTATTAATGGAAATATCCTGTAATGTATTTTTCTTCTTTTTATACCAGAGCTTCAGGAATTTCTTCTGTACATTAATATTGATAGTACCCACTGATTCCATCAAAGGGTATCCCAAAACAACATCCATGATATCCATATCTGAAGCATAAAAATCACCATGCAACACATACTTATCCATAGAAAACTTCAAATCCTTATAAATCTGAACATTAACCTATGTATTTTTAATGTGTTTTGTTGGAACTTGCAATTTTTTTGTCAAATTAACATTGATAAAATTATGCTTGCAACTAGGATTGATAGAAACAATGATCTTCTCTTTCTGAATTAATCCATGAACCTGTCATAAGGATATACCAGTAAGAAATAGATCCACATGTTTCTCCTTATCTTGTTTTCTGGCATGAGACCATCTGTCTAAAAGTAATTTTTCAAATTCTTCATCGGGCAGGTTGAGACACTTCTTTTGGTTAAGTAATCCCCACCATGTGGCTGCCTCATCTTTAAAACTAGCCATTGCCACCCATTTCCAGTTGTGTCTAAATAACCTCTTGTATTCATTTATGTGTTCTTCAATAGTAGAACCATTATCTTTTCCTGTAAAAGCCATGAAGAGGGTTTTGAAAAAATTCACTTACTTGGTGAAAATTTGAAATTGTCACAGTTTAGTCAATATTGCTCAAAATTCCTATTATGACCTATTTTTGAAAATAGAACAACCATTCTACATCTGCCCATATGATAGAAATTCTGATCCAGGCACTAGAATTTCAGATCTGCGCTGCAACTCTCTCGCCGTCACCAAAATTTCTGCAAAAAGGAGCTGATTTTAAATCAGCGATATCTCCCTCATCCGGGCTCTGATTCAACTGATATTTTTTTTGAAATTGGGTATTTTTTCACAAAGAATCTAGATCTACAATTAGATTTTGCAGATATTGCACCAAGAAGTCCATATCTGCGCCGCAAACTCGCTGCCCTGAAAAATTATCTACAACCCCACTGATTTTTAAATCAGCGATATCTCCTTCATCCAGACTCCGATTTAGCCGATTTTTTTTTTGAAATCGGGTATTTTTTCACATAGATCTACAATTAGATTTTGAAAATATTACACCAAAATGTACAGATCTAAACTACAAACTTGCCGCCCCCGAAATCATGCAAAAATTAAAAAAAAAAATCTCCACTGTTTTGCCCAAGAAAGTGCTCTGATACCACTTGTTATAGCTCTGATACCACTTGTTATAGATCTAACCCAGAAATATTAGAGATCTGATAAGAAAATATATGATAATTCCAATAAACCCAGAAATAATATGAAATGATTCTTTATTGATCAAATTCTTAAGGTAGGGCAACACCATACATTCACTCCTTAAGGAAGGAGAACACTCCACAAGCCATATGCCTGTTCATACAATATTCCTTGACATTATTTGTTGACGTCTCTCCAAGTGGAGTCTCTAGCCTCTATATAGGCCTCATACATACAATACCATGGATCATTACCATGGTTCCCTCATACCATCGACTAATACCATGGGCCCATTACATTATTACTAACTACTTGTGGTCCCTTACATGATATGGGTTATCCACCTTATTTATTACTATGGCCCATCCCATTATTACCTTGGGTACCTCCCTTGTTACCCCATATTATCCCCCCTAGGTATATAACAATGTGCTTTTGCAAATTGATCAATTGCCCATAAGGCAGACTATCTTGCAAACTCTTTCAAGAAATCTTCAAGTTTTTAATTTCAAATCAATGGTCTCCCTTTTCATATCAATAATAACATAATTATCAAAGGCCCATTGAACCCTAATAAAGTAGGGTATGGATCCTTGTCTCCAATAACTTTAATACCTTGAAATTCTACATAGGTTTTGACACCAACAACATTGACCTCCACATTGAACAATCAACTGATAGGAAAAATGCATACTAATTTTCCATTCATAATTGAATTAGAGAAAACACTAACTTAGGTTGTCCTAGCGCCTCCCAGGGAGGGATGGAATTTGATTGACAAATTGCCCATCATGAGGTGATTTTTCCATCAAACACAGTTTAAATGTTTACAAAACTGTCAAGATCTTTCCTTGAAATTGTGAAGACGGGTTGGGGATGTGTGAAAATTATCAATTTTGTTGGGTGGGTATGATTTGAAAATCCAACCAGGCTTCCATGTTTTCTTAAGAAAATATTGACATTAGATCCAAGGTCTAGCATGGTATCCTTAATATGATAACCTACAACTTGAGTATCTATCCTAAATTCTTTCCCAGTTCTCCTTTATTATGGTTGACCCTTCGACTATGGTGTTCTGGTTGGTTTGCAAAGATAAGTCATTCAAACAACTGTTCATCTCTCACTATGCCCTTCAACTTATTCCACAACTGATTAGAGAGTTTCTCATCATTCATAATATATAGGAACAACTGAAACCACATTATGACACGTTTATTGTGAAAAATGGGGAGTCAATGGTGGTCTCTTATTACGGAATAAAGTTTGTCCTTTCTTTGGTTCTGCAACTCTAGGACTATAAGAAGAGGAAGCTAATTCCTTGAAATGATTAGTGGCATCTTTAAATTATGCCCTCTATTGAATGGGATCATACTTGGCTTGTGAAGGTTCAATCTTTCTAATGATGGGTTGTTCGAAGGTACCCTTATCAACACCAGTCTAAGTGACTCCTTGTGTAACAACATAAATGATTAGCTGCTGGACTTGTTCTGGTTTATGCGGCTCTGAATTAATCAAACTGGCCCCTCTGTTGATCCTCCTTTCGACTGATGAGAAATAAAAATAAAATTGTAAAACATTACATAATTGTTTCGGGGTTAAGTGTGATAATAATCACTTAACTTCCCCTTTTTGCCTTTCTTTTTTTTGAACCTTTTTCCAAATCCCTTAATTGAGATCAATTGTCACTATTGCCAATTGAATTATAGTTTCCTGCAATGGGGCTTCTTTGTTTGAATCTGAACTCTTAGATACATGGATTCTCTTTATACCCCTTGTGCGTTTCCTCTTTCTGCTGCTCTAATGCTTTGATCTCTACTAATTTAGTACTCTTCTAGATATGGGTTGTAGTTCCTAACTGATCCACAAATCCTTCGTCTTCTTGGCTCCCATGTTGTGCTTGTGCATCCATATTTGGATTATTCTCCATGGTCTCTTCATCAGAAAGGTAGAGGTTAGATACCTGCCATCCCGTTTACTTATGGGCCTACCTCTTTTTTTTTTTTGTTTTAAAGTTTTTTTTTGCTTGTGGGCATATGTTTTGTAGGTTTCCTATTTATTCGACATCTAAATGTCTTGTTTTCATAATATAAAACTTGGGTCCACTAAAAGTTTTTATGTTTCAGTTGGATACAATCAGGTAGAACTTTTCTGAGGTCTCTCTCTACACAAATTTCGACAAATGTAAAGATATATATATATATTTTTTAATCAAAGTCCATCCTTTTGAATTTTCCTAGAGTATTTCCAATATCCTCTAGGACCTAATGGTGCTAGGAAGTAAGATATTTGGTAATATCACCCGAACTAGAATTTGGTAAAATCTAGAATTTTTTCGTCTCTTCCTATCTCTTGGGTAGATATGGGTGAAAAGGATGAAAGAATATCCCATGGGAGGGCAAATCCTTAAGCTTCAATACTACAAGCCCCATATCTTTTTTTTTTCCAAAGAAAAAATCGAACTTTTTATAACAAAATAAAAAGTTACATAGTATATGCCGAAGCATTCTGTTTGATGTATGATTTGAAAATCATATAGCTCTATAGGAAATGACTTCCCTTCCTGTCCAAAACCTTGAGCAAGAGAAATACCCTTGATCTGAAAATGTGAGCCTCCTCATATTGAGGAAAACAACCCCCGTCTCCAGATCAACCAAAAGCAAAATATACGGTTTTATCATATGTATGAACATCTCCATGGAAAGGTAAAAACAATGCATCTATTTCCCGGGTCTCCTTATCGAGGAAAACAACCCAAACAGGAAATATATACATATGTCATGCAATATCTGAGATCAATTAGATAATAAGAGGAACAAAAATATAAAACTCATAACAGCTGAAAACAAAATCAGGCTTTACATAGCCTGAAGAGTCCAAAGAGTAAACAGACTAAGAGTAAGGAGGCTGATCCGACACACCGATCTCTCCATGGTCCTCCTCCACTATTCCCCAACGACCCATATCTTGTTGCAGACCCTCTTTAGAAAGCCTGTCTACTGTATCATTGCACTCCTTGTAGATGTGGCAAAGAGAAAAGATATTAAAGGAAAGCTTTAACTGCTAAATCTCTTCTAATAAAGGTAACAATATATAGTTTTGACATCTTCTTTTCCCATTGAACCATTTAATAACATTCATAGAATCCCCAAAGATCTGAACTGTGAAGATGTTCCTGTGGATAAGATAACATAAAAGCAATTTTAGAGCAGACAATTCTGCAAAATTATTGGTACCAGTGCATAAACCCACAGAGGCTTTCAAGTTCTGATTTTTATCTATATGAATGACCAGCCCTACTCCTGTTCTATTGTTCTGGGATGCCCCGTCAAAATATGGCCAAGGAAAACCATCCTTAATTTGTTCCTCTCTAACCTGTCTGGGAATCCTCTCCTCTTTCGGTTCGGGAATGTTTGTGTAAATAGAAGTGCATTGTATTGCAATAGCCTCAAAAGGGGTGTCCTTATCCAAAACGATGCTCCTGTTTCTGGCTATCTAGATGCCCCATGCAATTATGGGGGGAAAATTCCACAAAGTCCCCTCTAGATATAGATGCCACCATTTATGCCAAACATCAGAAAAAATTTCCCCTTCCCATACTACATTCTTCTGAATGAGCTTCCCAACCTCCAGCCACACTTTTTTAACAATAGGACAATCTATAAATAGATGCCTAATTGTTTCGGATTCATTTTTTCAAAGCGAACATCTCCCCAGTTTTGACTTATATCTGGTTTGAAGGATGTCCCATGTTGGAACCTTTCGCCTGAGAATGCACCAGAAGAAAAGTCTGGCTTTAGCAGGGCATTTTAACTTCCACAATGCTTGGCCCACCATTCCAGATTCCCCCAACCTTTCTTTGACATAAGGAATTTATACCCAAATTTTGGGGTATAGGATCTAGATTCTGCATGGGCCCACACCAATTGATCCGGTCTATCTTTCAGTCTCACATTTGACCTGGAGAGTTCTTGGGTGTAGGCCTTCCAATCATTCCACCAATGGGGAAGAAAATTCAACTCCTCTCCTGATTGCCACGCTTGACCCCAAATTGTTGAGTGACCATGTTTCTCTACCTGGTTAAGAAAATGAAGTCCTTTGGATTTGAGATGCTTGATAAGGTCAGGGGATAAAGCAAAATTTTCATTACAATCCACCCAGGGGTCTTTTCCTATTCGAAGATTCGCCCCGTTTCCAGTCTGACAAGACAAACCTTGCTTAATAATATTAAAAGCATCTATAGTAGCCTTGCAAACCACAGAAACATTCCCTCCTTTCTTATTGGGATTTCTTATCCAGTCTTCTAGAGGGACAGGGTCAATGTATTTCCTTTTCACCACTTTCGTCTGAGATTTTCCATTTTAATTATTCTCCACCCTGATTTTGCTGCCAGTGAAGGTCCAAAAGCTGTGAAGTCTTTTATTCCCCACCCTCCCCAGTCTTTTCGCCTTGCCACTTTCTCCCAAGCAACCCAAGGAAGCACTGAATCGTCCTTTGATCCTGCCCAGAGAAATCTGCTACAAATCCTTCTTATCTTCTCCAGAATGGCTTTAGGAACCCATGTCAAGGCTGCCCAGTAAACCGGAATTGCTAAGAGAGCTGATTTGATTAGGGTCAGCCTTTGCTGCTCTTGAAAGCCACTTGAAACTCCAGTGAGTAATTCTGGCTTCTATTTTTGCTAGTAGCCAGTTCTAGTCTTGTTTCCTATAAGCATTCGGTTTCAACCAGAACCCCAGATACTTAAAAGGATCATCGAGTTTGTGCACATCAAAGGGTAGGACTGTTGAAATTTTGGCTATCTCTTGCCTGTTAAATCCTTCCAGAATTAGTTGTGATTTCCTATAGTTCACTTGCATTCCTGTGGCTTTCATGAAAAGATCAAGAATCCTCTTGAGTTCCTTTATTTCAGATATGTTCCCATTGCTGAATAGTAAGATGTCATCGACAATGAGTAAATGAGAAATGAACATATTGACTGCCACTTCCAAACCTCTTATGGCTCCATCCCTTTTAGCCTTCAGTACTAATTGGCTCAGACCTTCAGCAACCAGTAGGAAGAGCAAGGGCGACATAGGGCATCCTTGTCTTAATCCTCTTTGCACTTTGAAAAAGGAGGAGGCTACTCCATTTATCAGGACCGTGAAACCAACACTTGTGATGCAACCCATAATCCAGTTGATAAAGTCGATTTTGAAACCCAGGTGTGTTAGTAACATCCTGATGTAGCTCCAACCGATTCTGTCATAAGCTTTTGATAGATCAATTTTCACCACCACCCCTTTCCTTTTCATCTGTTTGATGCTATGGATTGTCTCCTGAGCAACCCCAATGGCCTCATGGATCTGTCAGCCATCCAAAAATCCAAACTGTTCATTTGAAATACATCTTGACAGAATCGACTTTATCCGGACTGCTATCACTTTTGCAATGATTTTGTAAATGCAGTGAAAAAGTGATATAGGCCTAAAGTCTTCAAAGGAGTCCGGGTCTTATTTTTTGTGTATCAGAGCTATAAGAATTGAGTTGAAAGGAGAATGGACAACACCTTTCCTCCTGGATTCTTTGACCACCTCCATTAATTCCGATCCAATTTGGTTGAAGAAATGTTGGAAAAGTTCTATTGTCCACCCATCCGAGCCTAGGCTCTTGTCTTTAGCCATTGATTTAATGATGCTTTTGACCTCCTCCTTTGTGACTTCTCCCATCAGCGCCTCTGCTTCTTCCTCCTCCACATATCGAGGAAAACATTGGGCCGTTCTAATTACCTCTGCTAACGTTACCTCCCCTTGATTAGTGAATAACTTCTGGAAATGGCTTCTCCCCATGAGAGAGAGATATTCAAAAGTATTTGCTTCTCTTCCCTCTTCATCCTTTAGCTTCCAGATGCTATTTGAGTTCTTCCTCCCTTTGGCATAATTGTGGAAAAAATTTGTGTTTTCATCTCCTGCCTTCAGCCAAATCGCTCTACTTTTCAACCTCCATTCCTCCTCTCTTGCTAGCAGAATTTTACTTCGTTGACCTTCCAACAACAGTATTCTATCCTTTTTCTCCTGAGTTTCATAGCCATCAAAATCAGGACTTTCTAGATTTTGGAGTTCTATGCCAATTTGATTTAATTCTTCATTCTGTATCTGCTTCCTAGCCTTTGACCACTCCATTGCTGCTTTTTAAGTCTCTTAAGATTTTCCATGAAAAGGAAGCTCTTATCCTCAGTGGAGTTCCTACTTGGAGTTCTCCAAGTTTCTCTAAAGAGTTTATTGAAAGAGTCCTCTTGCAGCCAAGTGGGATTGAATTTAAAAGGTGTTATCGACTGTTGAGCCCCAAACTTGCATCTTTCCTACACATTTTTTTAGCTTATTTCCATTTACCTGAACCTCATAAGCTGTCAATATCATTGCATATTAGTCATAATAGAGCATTTAAAGTGGTTTCTTGACTATGTCTTTGTGTTGTTGTTTGAACTAGATTTTTTCTTATGAGCTGCGGAATCTTGTCACTTTCCACAGTTGATTCAAATTTCCGTAGCTGTTTTTGTTAAAGTATGCATTGCAGGTGTCATCAGGAAAATCGAGCCACATGGACAAGTTGGAAATGGCTTGGACATGGGTCAGGTCCCATTGGTCCAGTTGGATTCATCAATGAAGGCCGTGGTCAACGATGGTCAAGCAGTGGTCAAACAGGAGAGTCCTACGGCAACAGGACTCTGTTTCAATCACGTAAAGATTTTTGTGTCCGTTTCCAGAACTTTGGAGGCACACTAACACCTGTAGGCTAACCACGATGTGGATCCAACAGCCGCTTTCAATAAGATTGCGTAATCTCGACGACCATGCTGCTAAATCCGTGGAAGTTGTTCTTCACATGTCCTCTGTTCACGTAGTTTCCAGGGAAAACAATTATGTAGTCTTTGTTATAAATAACGCGTTCTGATACGCATAATGGTTAATCTTTTGGGATGTAATTTTGCCGTTAAAAAGCCCACTCTGCCGCGACACTAGTTTCATTATTGTGACTGCGTTCTGAAATATATGAGAAGACTCTGTTTCTGAGCATAATTTTTGATTGATAGCTATTGCCTGAGGTTGTGTAGATGGCCCCTGCACATGCCGAGGTTTTGTTTCTTATCGCTGTACAGTTTCATGCTATGTTTCTTTATGTTTATTATGCCATAGTTATTCACTTATATATATTTCATTTACTATGGTATTAACAGTTTAACGTTTTATTCTTGTTCATAATTTTACATGCTTTACATTGCTGTTAACCCTGTTCAGTGTGTATGTTCTAGATTACAGTAGGCAGCCCGGGCATTTGCATATAATTTTCACAATGACTAATGACATGGAATCAGTCTTTCTGCTGACTTACTTTTCTTAGCTTTTAATTCCAGTTCTGTTTTGTTTATTTCATTTTTGTTCATTAGCTTTATTAGTTAGCTTAGATATTAAATTGCTCTTATCATTGTCAGTTACCTCCGAAATCCATAGCGAGACTACTGGCGAGGGATTGAAGTATGAGTGTGTAATTTGATATTAGTTTGTTTTTCTGCAATTAGACATCAGATTGCTCAAGTTGTTCATGATTACCTCCGAAAGCCATAGCGAGACTAACTGGCGAGGGGTCAGATTATGAATTGATGTGGTTTGATTTTAAGTTTACTTTTATGCAATTAGATAATTGGATTGCTCATTTCATTGACAATTACCTCTGAAAGCCATAGCGAGACTAACTGGTGAGGGATTGAAATATGGATGATGCAATTTGATTTTAGCTTTACTTTACTTGCAATTTTTGGATTTCTTTGAATACTGTAGTTTAATTCATTTCTTTTGCATATTAGACAACAACAGGAATAATGGTTTCATGATCAATAGTTCACTGTTTGTTTGATTAGAATAGTGGCACATTTTCATTTTCTTTTAGGAATTAATTTAATCACTAGCGTGTTCTAAGACCTTCTAAAGTTTGAAGTTTTGGAAATCATTATAAAGGACATAATTGCCTTAAAACTTATAACCAGAGTTGCCTTCTAGAAATTTAGGAATAAGAGTTCCACAAACAAAGATAAAAACCCCCAAAACAACATAAAAATAAAAAACGACAAAAGTAAGAAATAGGTTATCTTGCACATATAGTGCGCCACACTTCGTCAGCTTACGAATCCCGGATTGACAATTAATGTAGTAATTTAGGACACACTAAATTGACCAAACACCGACTTATGTGGAGGCTTGGATTGCTCAAGAAGAATAGGAAAGTGATCTGAGTTTCCTCCCTCTCCCACCCATTGACGGAAAGCCGGAATCCTTGAAGCTAAATCTTCACGAAGAAGAAAACGATCCAATCTTTTTGCAATTCTAGCTTCACTTGTTCGACGGTTCCTCTAAGTGGGCCTTAATTTTAACAGATTTACATCCATGAAATTATGGGACTTGAGTGAATTCATAAAAAAATTTGACAGTGAGTCTTCTCTGGCTGATGGTCCCCAGGTTTCAGCATATCCAATAGAAAAATTGAGATCTCCACCTACCACCAGGTTTTGGTTCCTCATCACCGATTTGGAGAGGAGGGAATTCTAGAATGAAACTCTCCCTTGGCATGGGCCATAAATGTTTACAATCATTAGAGGAAATCCTAAGTCAAAGGAGAGGACTTCCATACCCAACGCATGCCCCACCCCCCACAGGTTAATCAATTTCAACCTTCCTACCCTGATGCCCATGGCAAGACCTCCCGAGTGTCCTATGGAGTCCATTGCCTGAATATTCCATCCTGGGAGAAGAGAGTTTAATGTTGACGAAACTTCCTCACTCCAGCCTAAAGTTTCTTGCAGCATGAGGACATCAGGGTTATATCGATGGACCCTCTCTTTGAGAGCTAGTTTTTTGGGTTTACTGGCTAAACCCCTACAGTTCCAGGAAAGGAAGATCATTTTATAACCTCCACATAGGGTTTCACAGCTCGAAGAACCCCAGAGATAGAAATTTGTTTCTCGTCTGCCACATCCATCTTCACTTTCACTGAGCTTTTGACAGGTCAGACTTTCTACCCCGAGTTTTCCGCTTGGAGCTTAAGGTCAAATCCATACCTAAACCCCCTACTGGCTCCATGGAAATCGGTTTTTTTTTCATGAGAACAAAGGTTATAACGTTTTGAACGTGGAAGTGGAACAATTCTCTATTCACTTTTCCCAGTCCGAACCCCTTCAAAGTTCAGATCTAATTTGGGGATGGAAGTAATGATGCTATCAACTTGTGCATGTTCAGCAGATATTGGACAATTACTAATAAGAGCTCTAAAATTAAAACTTACATCTTTAATTGCTAATGATGGAGATAAGGATGGATTACTTGAGTCTAGGCGCACACCCTTTGTGTCTTCAAAGAGGGTTGCGGCCGGAGCTTCAGAGGAGTTTTGGACAAACTTCTCTAGCTCTTTTGGCTGTACATGTGCACCCTCCCGAGCTGAAACCTCCTGATGAGCCTGCTCCATAATATTTTCGTCCTTGTTCCTGTCCAATTCATGGGATCTGGCTCCTGAACCTCATCTAACCCCGAGGGCCTTTCCTTCTCTACTTCCAAAGAATCCAGCTTGGCTTTCTTCTGTTTCCGCCTGCGTCGAAATCCCAGAGGACAGTCCCTTGCTAGGTGGCCATAAACATGACATCTATGACATCTGAAGGGTAGATGTTCATAGTCCAAAGGCTGATCAAAGATGTAGTCTTTATATTGGATTTTAATGTTTTCCGCAAGTCCTTCTCTGGGATTCAAACTTACCAAAATCCGAGCCATTGCCTTGTCCCTAGTTTGAAGAAGAGACATATCTGTTTCCAAGTATGATCTGAGGTGGTTCCTTATGGATCTGAACACTGAATCCACCCATAAGAAAGGTGGCAAACCTGGTACGCACACCCAAATAGGGATGACCTCGACCTTCTCTCATTGTGTGTCAAAGAAGGGTGTCCAACGCTTGAACATTACAGGGTGGCTGCCGAAATCCCAGTTCTTCCCTAGCACCCAATCCGCCGCTTCCTTTTTCTCAAATTTAACCATGAACCAACCTTTCGCCAAGACTGTAACCTAGAAACCTTTGTCTGGAGCCAACTGCCATTGCTGCGAGGCCCAATTTTGAATAAATTTAGCAGAATGTTTCTTACCCCTTTCTCGTCCCACTAGAGTATGCTCAGGCACCTCAATGACATCCTCTATCTGAACATCCATTCCCAAAACAAGATTTGCCGCAGGCTCTTTTTTCTTTATGATTTTGTGCTTCTTCCTTTTTTCCCCCGTCTGCCTCTTGCCTGAAACCTCCTCCCTGATCTGGGTGACTACAACACCATTTGCTGCTTCTTCCTGCTGCGGGGACGAGTTCTTGCCTAAGGTAGAGTTTCCTCTTTCAACTTTGTCTCCTGAACTCTTGCTTCTGGATCCTCTCACTAGCCCTTCTGAAAACTCCAAGTCCCCTGGCTGTTCGGGAAGGCCTCCTCCATTTTAATTTTTGGGGGCTTCCTTTCTGTGGCTCGAAACCCATCCAGACCCTATGCCAACCTTCCCAAATGCCAACCTAGGGTTTGACAGATCTCTGGCAAGTATGGTTCTGTTAGTGGCCGATCACTGTTCTTCTTCGGCAAACCCTAAATCTGCTTTAAGACCACCTCCTGAGCTATTTCGGTACAAATTTCTCAACCCGCAACTGAAAAGAACATCCTCAAGACCTCTAGAATAAAAGTGCTCAGGTGAGAGGGGTTTTACAGTACTTACTTGGAGATATTTCTGTGAATCCGCCTGAGAGTAAACCTCCTCCTGGGATATTGGCTCCTGAGGGTTGGGAAACGCTGTAGCTCCTTGATTGTTCAGCATGGCCAACCCCAGACGTTCCTCCACAAGGCCTATCGCTTTCCTGTTTCTCCAGGTCACTTCTGAACCAGATTTAGAGTTCCCATGGCATCCAGCTAGCCTGAAGAATCGTTCAATATTCTGTGCAGTTAATTCCTTTCCCCATACCGATAGAATGTCTTCCGGCTCGGGATCGAGATCGATGGCTTCGCTAGGTTTAACCATGATTAAAAAAATTGCAGCAGGTTAACGCGATGTCCGAAAACGGTCCATTCCCTCCTTCGTTGACAAGGAGTAGCCTAGAGCAACCCGGAGACGGTGACAACGTGAGGATAACAGAGAAACAAACCCTCGATAGTCTTCCTGCTGCCATATTCAGAGGGGTGGAATTTGCGGCCCACGTTCCCAGGCTCCTTACCTACGACCTTCTAGCTGTCCCCATCTGGAGCTGCTTCTTGCCACCTGCTCGCCTGCTGCCTCATTGCTGTCCTCCTCTCGTACACACCTGTCACCGTCATAGGCTCCAAGCTCTTGCCTGCAGAGCCTTAAGCCCTCGGCCCTACCTTTCGCGGCCAAAACCCTAGCTCCCTCGACAAAACCCCTTATACTTATGATGTTATTACTCTTTTATACAAGCCCCATATCTACCACAAGGTATTTATCCATTGGCGGCTTTAGATCCTATGAAATAATGAATACATGAGATCCATGCCCTCTGGGAGAAAACTGAATAGTGAAGAACCCCATATGGTAGACTTGACTCAACCAACCTAAACAAATCACTCTGCCATCATATATAGCATGCCCAGATTCCCACCATGGCCTTTTCACCCATTCACAATCTTCAATGAAACAAACCTTTGGTTCTTTTTATACCCACTGAGTTTGGGACTTTTTTCTCAAGACGAGCCCATCGTTGAGAGCCTTCCATGGGGTCGAGCCCTCTTAATCCTTCATGATCCTGAGCCACACAGTGACATAAAATTTGTTGATTCTTCTCATGCAAGATCCAAGACAATCTCCCTCCATCACCACGAATGAGAGTGGCCAGGATGCCCCTCCAAGTTTGGTTTCCTGTAAAGAAATGCGTCTTTTGTCCCTAGCTTGTGAACAATGAAGACACCTCATGCTTAGGTGAGGTTGTAAAGCTAACCTACCTGTTGCTGATGTTAGCCTCCTATTGCAGAAGGTTCTCATATTTCATGATTAACATTTTTACAGGCCAAATATGTCATACTTTGCATGCTGCAATGCTCCATATTTGCTAAACAGTCACCAATGAAAGAATGCTACTCAGAGTTCATCTACTGCATTCCCATTTTGAAGAGTCATTCGAGTTTTGTAGAATTTTTCAGCTAAAGGAGGTCCAAACAGCCTAATCTTGGTCTCCCTAGGTTTCAATTTCTTGTTTTAGAATATAGAGAATGAAAATCTATCCAAACAGCTTAATCTTGGCAGATTCTTAGATAGGTAGAGAATCAAAG
>APFE030783721.1:116384-175569 GCA_000404065.3 Pinus taeda
ATATAAAATTAACCAGCAATAACCATAAACACATAAATACACATGTTTATCCGGGAAAACCCCAAATCCGGGGAAAAACCCAATCATAATGAAATTTCATTATCCTTGGCCAAAACCTGGCCAATCCGGCCAAGTGAGCCTTCACCGCTCACCTCCAGGCCATTGCATTACAATGAAGTCCTTCCAGCCTTTTATAGGCTCCATTACATATAATACCACGGGCAGGGCAGAATACCATGGGTGTACAAAACCATGTGCCCCAAAACCATCACTATTTAACCTCGTCAACTTTTTGACTCTATCCTGAGTCAAGTTTACCTAACAATTTCCCCCCTTAAACTTGACTTGGGGTTCCTTGACTAACTCCAGCCAAACCTGCTAAGTGAGACAATCCTGCTCACTCTAGCTGCTACCCCCCTCAAAGTTTTTACTCGGGGTATTGTTACCCTGACATCCCCCCTATCACCTAGGTCTAACCCAGACTTTACCGGTGATCACCAAGGGGTACACATGCCTTACGAGGTCTTACAGTAGTATGCCCATTTACATGCAATAATTTTGACTTCATTATTTTTTTTTTGTTTTTTGTTTATTGCTGGTGTGATTCTGATCCATCATCTCAACAGGTGACGGGTTCAATTCTTGATCCCATCAGATTTCGCGTTTGCATGCTCACTGAATTCATTTTTCGTGATTGCTTCCTTGATCTCGCATTTCAACTCCTGCAATGCTTTCCTCTTTGATTCCTTCAAATCAGAAACGAAGTTGCTCTACTCCTTGGATGAAGTCAGCCATGGCTCATTTTTCGTGATTGCTTCCTTGATCTCGCATTTCAACTCCTGCAATGCTTTCCTCTCTGATTCCTTCAAATCAGAAACGAAGTTGCTCTACTCCTTGAATGAAGTCAGCCATGGCTTCTGTACAGGACATACTCTCTGAACACCATTTCCAATTGGGCTATAAAATAAATCCTTCATTGAAGGCATACATTCGAAGCCCAAACCCTCAACCATGGCTCTGATACCAATTGTAAGGATTCTGGACACCACATATCTCCACAATGGTATGATATTGTCCACTTTGGGCCTAAGCCCTCATGGATTTGGTTTTGGACTTACCCCAAAAGGCCTCATACCAATGGAGATATTTGTCCATCCTTATATACCCATGATCCTCCCCACTTCTAGTCAATGTGGGACTATTGGTCGTATACCCAACAAAAGCTTTAAGGGTGGAGGAGATTATTACCCTTGGAGCCTGACAGGGATGCCTTGCTCCTTGGTTCAAGCTGGTGTTAATTTTTTGGTGTTGGTAATTTCCTTATTTCCAGTCAATCTTATGTTAATGTTTATGCTCTTGGTTTGAGCACACCACAAATCCTGATTGGAGGTTTACGCGTGGACATTTCAATAAAATACCTTTCCTGTGCACCGCGCCTTCCAGTAAATGCATGTGCAACAAGAGGGGGCATGACAACAATAGTTATCAAAGTCAATGTAGGGCCCATGTATTTGCTCAAAAATTTATTGAGGCATAGTTCAATGTTGTTACTCTAGAAATTACGAGAGAATTTTAAAATCTGGAAACTATGGTGGGTTTTGAGAAGCAACCTTTTTCTAAGTCTGAGATTTTGGAAACAGTCTCTTTCTAGATTCCAGGGTCACCAGGGGATGTATGAAGCGGTGCCTCAATTCAATTGCATTGCATCAACAAATTAAGACCTTGCTTGGTATGGTATTGAAGGATAAGAAAATGGAAAGTTATAATGTATTTTCTTCGTTGGAGGATATCAAAAGAATGCTGAGAAATCAATGATTCTTCATGCACAAGCTTGACGCAAGGTTGGGACATGTTGAAGGGCATATTCAATGTGATTTTGATACTCTTGCTCCTCCCGAGTCGAGTGGAAATGACCTAACTCCTATTTCTTCCTTGGACTCTTAATGGCTCACATATTTGGCGACTTATCTAGTCTCAGTTTATGTTTTGTAATGTCCAGTTGCAACCAGAATGTCTGGTTTTGTTTTTTGAGTCTTTTTGTAACAGTTAGATGGGAGACTCTTCTAGATCCCCTAGAGGTAGTGAGAGTCCTTATACATGAAAATACGAATCAAAATTATGTGGCTGCACTATGTAATCTGGTATTGAGGACGTTATGAGGAAATAGAGTTTTTTGTTTTTTGTTTTATAGTTTAAAAAAAATGCTAAATGAGGATTACATAGACCAATTTTTTTTGCTATTGGTCTATCTGAAGGGAAACTAGATCAATGAATGTAATTTCTGTTTCGAGTCCATAGAAACATGAGAGGTTCACAGTCATCATGTTTGGATCTAATGTGCTATTGACAAAAAAAGGGTCAAAAGAATAAATTAATAAATAATTAAATAAAAGTTGTAAAAGTCACTTTGAAAAATAAATTGACCCATGGTTTTTTCTATAGCCTATTTTACCCACATTGAGTCAATAGGGGACCTTTGACTTGTTGACCAAAATAAATAATTTTCCCTCTTTTATAGTAGATACTCTAGTCTTACATTGACAATGTGTGTCCAAACTCTAGTTTATAATGTACAACTTGAGTCTTGGGACGTAGGTATTCCTTTTACAACCCATGTGTTTCTAAAAAATTCTAGATTTGGTCATTTTTGAGGAGATTAGCTCAACCTAACTGCCCATGAGTTGGCTAGGGGTCAATTATTATAGAAGTTTCCTAACTTCTCGAGTCCATAGATGTCCATATACATCTTCCTAAAGAGGGAAAAAGGCCTATATAATTTGATCATATTGAGAGGAATATAGTTAGTTGAAAATAGTTAGAATTTGTGAGAGATCCTTTCCATGCTATTTGGGTACTTAAAGACCATCTCTAGGGGGAGACTAAGATTGTAAGCTGAATGGAAGGCATCATGTGTAAGGTATAATATTTATTTTGATTTATTAATAAAAAAATATGGTTCTTGTTCCATATATTTGATGTGTTTATGCTATTATGGTTGATGAAGTTATGTTTTATATGTGGTAATTTTCCCTTTGTGGAAGATAATCTTTTCCTTATTCGTAGGTACTTGTGTGCAAGAATTTGGATCAAGGTGGAGCGATATCTTTGTGTAGGAGCAGGTTCTCTGGAAACGGTTTTAGATCCAATAGCCTTCACCAAATTGCGAGGGTTTCAAGTGCACATCTCTTGGATTTCCATTTAAATTTATATGGATATGTATGAATTGCATCTACAATATTACCGCCTATTTGGTCACACACATTTTTGGTGGGTTATAGTTAAAACCCACGAAGCAATAACTCCTTGTACCAATTTTATTTTGGTTACAAGAGAGTTTTGAAGATGTCTATCAGAGTCCCATAATTTATCTAACCCTCTTGCACAATCAAAGAATCGTCCTCTAATGAAGAAACGATTCGATCAAGTAATTTGACCTCCCTACAATGGACGAATCAACGCTCAATAACCCTGAAAATTCAACAATAATTTGGGCCCTTGAGAATATGATACACGACCTTCAAAAATTTAATCAATTCAGCCTCCTGAAGTACTACAAATTTTTCCTCAGCAAGATATGCAATTTGACCTTCCTAAGTTGAGTATTTCGACCTCCTCCAAACTAGAAATCAATCTCCTCTTCAAAATAATTTCAGCCCTCTCCTTGGATAGAAAAATCGACCCCTTAATCGATCAACTCGGTCTCCCCCTAAAGATCACAAATAATAATCTAGGGTGGCTTGACAACCACTGAAACCAACCACCAATATCTAGGGTGTATGTTCTAACACTAAAACTGGGCTAATATCGAGGGTTTCTCCCTCTCTCAGTAAGTTGCTCAATCTCTTTGTCAATTCACTAATAAATCTTCATGTATCCCCCCTTCAGTCTACTTATCTTTTTTATAACATTTTTCTCCTTCAAAAACCATGGGTAACTACTTTTATAAAGTCACTTTTAACACCTTTATTTAATTTAATTTATTTTAATGACCCCCTTTTTTCTATCAATAGCCCATGGGATCTAGATAGGCTACGATTTCAAACCTCTCATGCTTGTATGGATTGGAAAGGGACATTACAATAACATAAGTTCAGAGTCTTGAGGTTGCTAAGACCTCGTCTAACTAGAACATATTGTGAATAAAAAATTATTAAAACATGCTAGTTGTCCAAACCTTGACATACATTGAAATGAGAAGACAAAAAATACTGCTAGTGCTACAAACGAAAAACTAGCGAGTGATACCAAGTATCGGGCACAATCTGCAAGCATTCATGTTGGTTTGTCACTACCCTCATCCGAGGAAAAGGAGATGTTGGCTAATATCTTGGTTGGAATGTTTAGCTTGTGGTCAATAATATCAATTTTTTCCTTTGGTTTCGCAAATACAATAAAATTCTCATGTTTAGTCTTCTTGTATCTTCCTATTCTGCCTGCAATATTCAAATGATGTTTAACCTTGTGCTCATTTCCTACCATGATTGATGAAGTGACGAGAGCACATGTAATGTGCCATGAATAGTGGGAGCCGTAGCCCCCTTTTGTATAAGCTGACATCATATCAAGGTAGGGGGTGGAACACTTGCTCTTGGGCACTCTCCTAGGGGGAAGGAACAAATAATATTAAATCAATGTATAATGACGACTTTCATCAAGTTTTAATTTTTTATGTTTAAAGATGCATTGAAGATTGTCACAATTAGCTATTAAAATTTGTAATTCACTATAACAAAATAAATATGTACATTATCTAAAATGTTTGGAGGAATACAACAATTATTGAAGATATTGAATTTCTTTAGTGGGATTTTTTTCATAGATAATTTATTTTTAAATTATGTGGTCTCAAAATATATTTATACAACAACAAAATATATCATTGCTTATGCTATGCATGGTCATAGTCTACCTCAAGGGAAACCAAATCTATTGACCATGGACAAGAGTTCACATAATACAAAATAATAATAATTAACACTATGAAATTTACGACAACTAACATAGACTCGACTGCAGAAAGTAAAAGATAACTGCCAAGTAGCTAAACATAACATCGAGTTGGATGAAGTAAACAGGGCCAGATCTTGAGGACTTGTTCCAACTGGTGTAGGGGGTTTTAGTTTACATTGTAGATGGATTTCAAAATGAGTAACCCAAGCATACAAACTAGCAAGATAGGAGCACTGGTAACGTTGCACACGCTTGATTTAATTCAAAGAAGACATTATATCATTGCGATCTTCATGTTTCTCCTTCAAAACCCTACCCAAGAGTGTCTTCATCTACCAATGAAGGGTGATGGAGTTGAGGTATTGGCTCTATCTTCCCTTGGTGTATCTTAGGATAGGAACCCAATTGGATACCTCAGTTTGAATTTCTAAGTCAAAGTAGGCTTGTCGGTTGTTGGTGGTCAAGGCTTCAAGTTGGAAGATTTCCTCTTGAATTTATAGAGGATTGGTAGAGTGTAAAATGGTTGTGAAATCTTGGGCTTGAGCTTGGGCTTGTGGTTGGCCCCGAGGACCTCTCCCCCAAACCCTCGATATCAGCACATCTCTTGATAAATAATGGATAAGATACAATCATCGCCCAAAACACCTAGAAACTTGAGGAATTAGAAATGAGAAGACTAAATAAAAGTAAAACTCAGAGAGGCTAAAATTTCTAGAGAGGTTTGTGATGGCTTCTAATGGAAAAAAAAAATGACAAGGGAGGCCAGATAAAATACCGAAACCAACCATTGAAACCAATCACCACTAGCTAGGGTGTATGTTCCAACACCGAAATTGGGCTAATATTGAGGGTTTCTCCCTCACTCAATACGTTGGTCAAAAACTTTGTCAATTCACTAATATCTCTTCATGTATCCACCCTTCATTATCCTTATATTTTTTATAACTTTTTTTGAACTTCAAAAACAATGGGTCACTTTACTTTTATAAAGTGACTTTTACCACCTTTATTTAATTATTTATTGATTTATTTTGTTGACCCCCGTTTTTTTCTATCAATAGCCCATGGGATATAGATAGGTTATGACTTTGAACCTCTCATGCTTCTATGGATTGGAAAGGGACATTACAATAACATAAGTTCATAGTCTCCAGGTTGCTAATACCTCATCTAACTAGAGCATCTTGTAAATAAAAACCTATTAAAACATGCTAGTTGTGCAGACCTTGACATACATTGATATGAGAAGACAAAAAATACTTCTAGTGCTCTAAGAAAAAAACTAGTGAGTCATACCAATTATTGGGCAGAATCTCCCAGCATTCTTATTGGCTTGTCACTACCCTCATCTGAGGAAAAGGAGATGTTGGATAATATCGTAGTTAGAATGTAACTTGTGGTCAATACTGTCAATTTTTTTCCTTTGGTTTTGCAAATACAATAAAATTATCATGTTTAGTCTTTTTGAATTTTTGATGATCTGTGGATTCTCCGATCAAAAATTCAAAAAGCACAAACCACAGATCTCTGAAATCCAATGTTTAGTCTTCTTGTACCTTCCTATGCCGCATACAATATTCAAATGTTGTTTAACCTTGTGCTCATTTCTTTCCATGATTGATGAAGTGACAGGTGTGCTTGTATTATTCCAAGTATAGTAGGAGCCATAGCCCCATTTTGTATAAGTTGACATCATATCAAGGTATGGGGTGGAACACTTGCTCTTGGGCACTCTCCTCGGGGGAAGGAACAAATAGTATTGAATCAATGTAGAATGAGGACTTTCATCAAGTTTTCATTTTTGAAGTTTAAAGATGCATTGAAGTTATTGTCACAATTAACTATTACAATTTACAATTCACTATAACAAAATAAAGATGTGCATTGTTTAAAATGTTTGGAGGAATAAAAAAGTTATTGAAGATGTTGAATTTGTTTAGTGGGATTTTTTTTCATAGATAATTTATTTTTAAATTATAGCCTCAAAATGTATTTATACAACAACAAGAGCTATCATTGTTTATGCTATGTATGGTCATAGTCTACATCAAGGGAAAACAAATCTATTGACCATGGACAAGAGTTCAAATAATACAAAATAATAATAATTAAAACTGTGAAATTTATGACAACTAATATATATTGAACTGTAGAAAGAAAGATAACTGCGAAGTAGCTAAACATAACATCGAGTCAGATGAAGTAAATGGGGCCAGGTCTTGAGCACTTGTTAGAATTGGTGTAAGAGATTTTAGTTTAGATTGTAGATGGCTTCAAAATGAGCAAGATAAGCATACAAACTAACAACATAGGAGCACTGGTAACGTTGCACATGCAATATTTAATTCATAGAAGATATTCTATCGCTGTGATCTTCATGTTTCTCCTTTCGGACCCTACCCAAGAGTGTCTTCATTTGCTAATGAAGGGTGATGGAGTTGAGGTATTGGCTTTGTCTTCCCTTGTTGTGTCTCAGGATAGGAACTCAATTTACTACCTCAGTTTGAATTTATGAGGCATAGTAGGCTTGTCGGTTAATGGTGGTCAAGGCTTCAAGTTGGAAGCTTTCCTCTTGAATTTCTAGAGGATTGGTAAAGTAAAAAATGTTTGCGACATCTTTGGCTTGGGCTCACGATTGGCCCCAAGGACCTCTGCCCCAAACCCTCGACATCAAATTTTTTTATAATGGGTATATTGCTTGGATAAACAATGGATACGATATAATTCTCGCCCAAAACACTTAAAAACTTGAGGAATTGGAAATGAGAAGACTAAATAAAAGTAAAACTCAAAGAGGCTCGATTTTTTAGAGAGGTTTGTGTTGACTTCTAATGGAAAACAACTGACAAAGGAGGGCAGATAAAATATGCTTGGCAGGCTGCAACAACCACTAGGAGGAAACAAAATCCAAACAACAATTCATCTTGATTGATCTCAGAGCATGATATACCAACACCCAACAAATAAAAGAAAAAATGAAGGAATTGTCAAAACCAAATGGATTAGACATGGATAGAATTACCTAATTTTCACTGACCCACCAAATCTGAATCTGTGTAGTTGCGAGCTAGTTGATGGTTGATATCTCTTGCTCTTTCAATGTCTATCACTGTGGTTGGGGTCAACACCCCAGAAGATGCCTTCACTGCTTGCCCTAGGATTTCCCCTCGTTGTTACTAAGCATCCAGTGCATGAGCTCATGACTAATATCTCCTTCTCTTGTAACTTCTATCGTTGTGGTTTCCATTAGAGCTCCAGAAGATGCCTCCACTGTTTTCCATAATCTTTTCCCATGGTTGTTGCTCGACATCCAGTGTATAAGTTGAAGAACCCGAATACCTAAAACTAAGTCTCCCATAATTTTGGTGCATACCAATCCATGGTCATGGAAAAAAGATGGGCTAACTAGGCTCTCTCACATTAATCATTACAAAGATTCCAACACAAAAACCAAACCATAACTGATTAGCAACCTATAAATATATAAAAATAATATTTTTCACAATTAAAATTAAAATTAAGATTATATATATATATATTATTTATTTGTTTGTTTATTTATTTTTTCCCAGAAGTAAATTTTTTTGGTTTATTAGCAAAATATGCTTCCATGATAGATTACAAATTAACAAAAAAAACTTTCAAAACGAAATTAGTAGAGAAATTGTAAGCATAGATATAGATAATGATCATAGATAGCTGACAAATGCACTAAAAACTTCAGAATTGCATTCATTTACAATATTTTCAAAAGGCATTACCAATCGAGCAACAACAAACTGAAAGAGACAAGTATTGAAACAAAATCTAGGGGAGGGGGATAGAGCCCTTATCTCATGAGATGTTGTGCTCCAGGTGAATGAAGTGCATGTAACCAGCATCGTCTAAGAAAATTTCTTGGAGAGCGAGTCTACCATCACATAAACTCATAATAAATGTTGTGGAAAATGATCAATGAGAAAGACCATTTGAGAAGTAGTATATGAGATATCCAATCATTAAAGTGAGGGGGTAAATTTTTTGTAGATATAATTTATTTAATAATAATGATTTAAGTAAATGTGATTTATGTAATAATACTGTATATAAGTAATACTTTCATATTACTTATATACACTATTATTACATAAACAACACTTAGAAATAACTTTTAAAACAAAATTGGTATAAATAGAGGTGAGGGTTAGTGGCATTTAGAAATACATTTCCTATTCAAATTTTCTTGATCAATGTTAGATGATTGAAAAATCCAAATAAATACCTACCATATGAAGAAATTAATTAAAATATTCCATCATCAAAATTTATATTATTTCGATCTCACGCAAGGACAAAATCCCATTAATTAAGTTAAAAAGAGACATATGTTATTTTTAATAATATATGAAATATCATGATTGAAATATTATGATTTACGATAAAAATATTATATGAGGTCAGCAAAACAACGAAACACTTGTGACTGAAATGATGGAATTATATTCCATTCATGCGAAGCCAAGTACAACCTTCTCCCTCTATTATTGAAACCTTTTCAAAGAAACAACTAGGAGTTCTGCGAAGCAGCTAGTCCTTGCCCGTGTCAAATAGTCTATATCAAGGGGGAGCTGTAAGTCTGAAGTTTGATCATAGGACATGACAAGGATGTTGTCTATTAAATACCATTTGAATAAAAATAATTTTGTGTGTAAAAACATGTTTATGTGTGATTTTATTATGTGATTTGATTCTTTAATAGTAGGCTGAATGCTTTGTTAAATTCTAGTTTTTGGTGACCGCCGATTGAACGCAGACAAGATGGATCAATGATGATCTATTATGAGAAGATTGACGGTGTTCACTGGTGAATGCGCATGCAACTTAACACAGGAAACAGACCAAGAACGTTATAAGAACGAGTTAGTTGACAAATTCGCACTAAACCCAAAAGAAGAGCGGAAACCATCCAATCAACAGATCCATAGATTTAACGAATATCGCACGCTAGAAAGCGCTGGAGTTTAACTCTAAAATCGGACGTGATCATTTATATAAATGAGTTAATAGCTCAGTCAATATGGGCCGAACTTCCAAAGGAGGTAGATCCGACAGATATCGTGTAGAAAAACACACAAAGTTTAATATAAATTCCAGACCCGATGAGTTATCAACAATGGTTTAATCCAGTTGGAGTCCGGGTCGATTGATGCTGTTCGTTGTGAAGGGATGCGATTTGACGGTGATCGCGTGGTGAAGATGCACACGGTTTAATTTCATTTTTGGACCCGAGAAGTTATGAACCGAGATTTTATTTCCTTCGGTTCCGTGAAATATTTGGGTTTTTGCCTTATCCGGGTAAATAAGGAATTCTGCTATTTTTGCAGAATAACTAAAATAAGGGTTTGAACCTTGGTTTGGTCAAGGCTAGTTCAAGAATAATACCTTTTCCTGATGCAATTCTTAGCCTCTAATCGTGTTCTAGACCTTTTCAGAGCTACATCAACCTCAATTGCTTGTCTTTTGCCTTTGGATTCAAACTTGTACGAAACCAACATTTTATTACAAGTACATGCAACTTAACATTGGTGCAAGTCTACGCAGTGAGCATTAGTATTGTTATTAAGTTAATGTATAAGTGTTATAATTATGCATTCATAGAGCACATTGACAATATTTTAGTAAATATTTTTAAAATTGTTATTTTAATTGAAAATATTTAAAACTAGTTTAATGTGTTATATTGTATTTTGCAGTTCATCAAGATTTCATTAGGACTTATGTTTTGGACATCATTATACCTTTTTCCATATATTATTAGGGTACATATGACCACTTTTCATTTATTACTAGACATTTTCTATGATTTGACACATTTTCTATTTTTAACATTTTTATTTTTAGGAGAAGGTGTCACTTAAGATGACATGTGGCACTGACTATATTCCAGATAATGTCAAGAAGAAGACTAGTGCCAAGCCACTAGAGGATCAAGAGATGGATGGATCATGCTTTGACCGTTATTTCATTATATTTGATAAATTAATTTTGGACTCAAGTTCCTCTAATCATATGGCTACATCAAAGCATTATTGTACTATCTTATGTTATTGCTTTCCATATACAAAATTTTATATGAATGCAGGTAAGATAAATATGTCTAAAGAAAAGAACTAGTTATAGAATTGGAAATCGACATGTATATGACTAGCATTTGCACCAGATGTTGCAAAGAAAACACCGTAAGGCATAAAGTGTGGAAATCCATTATGTATAGTCTCTAGAGAAATCACAAGAGAAATCACAACGTTTCCATGAAGAGCTTCAATGATTGGTAGAAAAGATAAACATCAAACCACACAAAAAGAGTCATAGTCCAGGAACGATGTGGATACACTATTTCAGAATTTATGTGTTAGATGCGACACTAAAAGAGAGTCATAGGCGAGGAAAGATGCAGATAGATTCCCAATAAACATTATTTTAGAATGATATACTCCCAATAAACACTATTTCAGAATTTCTTGCGTTTGATGCGACAGTACATTCGATTTCTTTGAAGGTTTTCTATGTTATGTGACCTACTGAACATAACAATTGAAAGGAATGGTCAGTAGGAGCTTTCTTTCCACCCTCCGACCTCCTCCGTTCCTGCTTCCTCACAACAATCTTCTTCTTCCTGCAATTTCCAATCACCATAATATGAAAAAATATATTTAAGTTCATAGGATTGAAGTAATTTGATGGGAATTTATATGAAAAAACACAATTACATGTTAGGGTTATGGAATCGAAATTAATTTGATAATAAATTCTGGGAATATTTAGAATTTGAGAATATGATAGAATGTGCCTGGTCAATTTGTTTGACCTGTTTCACCTTAATCTTATTTGTAATCTCTCTAAGATTCTCACATTCTACAATATTCATGGATCTTGAATATACTCAAAACCTACCATATTCATGGATCCATGAAATTCTAGAAAAGCATTTAACTTTAAAGTTTAAACTTTGTATCGCTCCCTAAGATTTTCAAATTCTATTATTCATATATCTTGAATATTCTCAAAATCTACAATACATCCTTTATATCCATAGATCCTTTATATCCTTAAATCCATTAAATTCTAAAAAGATATTTAACTTTAAAAGATCTAGAAGGAATAAGTTTAAACTTTTTATTGAAATTATCTTCTTACATCTGTAAAACAAAATTTGAAAATGAAATTTACAGTGATTTGTCAATATCCAGAGCTAATATGAATCCATCCTATTACCATTCAAAAAAATGTTTCTGATATAAAGAGCCTCTGCATATATAGAATCTACCTTAATAGTGAATGTGAGGCGAACTTTTATCTCCCCACAATAGTTCTGGTATGGAAGGACAACATTGTAGGAAGTCGGGGGTAGGCTTCCTTCCATGAATACTCCCTCCAGGGGAATGCTGTGCACCAAAATCAGAAATATAAAGATATATGATCAAGAAACAGAAATATTGAAAAACGATGAGAGACTGTAGGATCTGAAAAAATGACTGAGATCATAATGTTGGAGACTCAAGCCAAAGTCAAAACCAAAGCCAAAGTCAAAACCGTCAATAGCCAGTGCATTGAAAAAGGAATCAGATCATTAAAAGATAAGTGAAGATCATTAAAATATATTTACAAACCATTCAAAAGAGGTTAAAAAATAGGAAGTCTAAATCAAGTGTTTGAACGCTGCAAACAAACCATTAAAAGAAAGGAAATTACGGAGCATAAAATCACAGGATGTGATGTAGCCTCTTACTTGAACAGAGGAAGCTGATAAAAGATACTCGGATAAAACTTAGCCTGAAAAACATAAATGAAAAACTAAATCCTGTTTGGATTTTGGTATTGGCAGGGTGGGGTATCTGAGCAGTCTAATGCTTCTGGGAATGCAAAAACAAAATTCAAGTTCACAGAGGGAACTCAGTTCTACTGGTGACCATTAGATTCTAGCCATTCTCGTATGCCGAAAGCATTCTCAACACACCCAAGAAAGTTTGGATTCAACAAAGGGAATTGAAGACTCCTGTAGAGGCATTAACCACAAAAAAATTAAGCTGGAAAACTATCTAGTGGGCTGGAGAAATTCACCAAGAAGATCTGCTCGTCAAGATTGATTTTGATAAAGTCCTACACAGATTAGAATGGTATATTACTTCAGATATGATGAGATCACTGGAATACCTGATATAGTATCTGATATGAAAAACCAAAGCCAAAGTCAAAACCGTTAATAACCACTGCATTGAAAAAGGAATCAGATCACTAAAATATAAGTGAAGATCATTAAAAGATATTTACAAACCATTCAAAAGAGGTTAAAAAATAGAAAGTATAAATCAAGTGTTTGAACGCTGCAAACAAACCATTAAAAGAAAGGAAATTACGGAGCATAAAATTGCAGGATGTGATGTAACCTCTTACCTGAACAGAGGAAGTTGAGAAAAGATGCTGGGATAAAACTTGGCCTGAAAAACATAAATGAAAAACTAAATCCTCTTTGGATTTTGGTATTGGCAGGGTGGGGTATGCGAGCAGGCTAATGCTTCTGGGAATGCAAAAACAAAATTCAGGTTCGCAGAGGGAACTCAGTTCTACTGGTGACCATTAGATTCTATCCATTCTCGTATGCCCAAAGCATTCTCAACACACGTTGACAGATCTTTCATATCTTGAACATCTTAATTTTCTCAACAAAAATGCGCGTGTCAAACTGGAAACCTTGAATCTTGAAGGTCTGAGATCATTGGAATACCTGATATAGTATCTGATATGAAAAACCAAAGCCAAAGTCAAAACCGTCAATAGCCACTGCATTGAAAAAGGAATCAGATCATTAAAAGATAAGTGAAGATCATTAAAATATATTTACAAACCATTTAAAAGAGGTTAAAAAACAGAAAGTCTAAATCAAGTGTTTGAATGCTGCAAACAAACCATTAAAAGAAAGGAAATTACGGAGCATAAAATCACAGGATGTGATGTAGCCTCTTACCTGAACAGAGGAAGCTGAGAAAAGATACTCAGATAAAACTTGGCCTGAAAAACATAAATGAAAAACTAAATCCTGTTTGGATTTTGGTATTGGCAGGGTGGGGTATGCGAGCAGGCTAATGCTTCTGGGAATGCAAAATCAAAATTTAGGTTCGCAGAGGGAACTTAGTTCTACTGGTGACCATTAGATTCCAGCCATTCTCATATGCCCAAAGCATTCTCAACACACCCAAGAAAGTTTGGATTCAGATAATCTAACATTTTAACCTTCAAATTATCCAACCAACCTTGTTCAGAATATGATAAAAAAAAGTAACCAGATAAAAATATGGTTCTACTATTTGAATAAAAATTACCAAGTACAAGTCAAATTTGCAGGAATGCTACACATCAAATACGAAGAAGAAGAACACAACTAATACTTAGTGTAAACACAAATGTCAATCGCTGGATAAATGGATGGATGGGATGTTACTTTGTAAGTTGGAAAAGCTGGTGGAAGCGTGGGAATTGAAAAGGTTGGAGAGTAATGGCAACGTTGAAACCGCCACCTGCACCACACTGCTGGTTTGGGTTGGGGAGTAGCATGACCAGTTCCGAACAGTGGCTCAGGCCCATCACAGGGCTCAGATGGAGAGGATTTCCCCACGGATATTCCGCATCCTCTAACCCCAACCTCCACCATGCAACCACAGAAAATCTCTTCACCGAACACGGTATCCCTTTGTGGACTTGCAGCCAATCTATCACAGACCTAGCATAATCGTTGCCTATTCTGGACCAACCCTTGCTGGACCTTGTGCACCAGGGTCGAGAACAGCTCGTCCCGGAGCTCTTTCACCTTTGCTCTCGCATACCCTGGTACCACAACGTTGTCCGCGTATTCTCTGGGAAGAGGGGGCTCCATTCTGGCCCTGAATTCCAACGGAAACAACACCGTGGAAATCTCATCATTCTGCATTTCCAACGCTAGACTTCTTGCCCTCCACAGGTGCGCGATCACCACTTCGAAACTGGTGCACTTCTTGATCTTGCCATCCTCCATTTCTTTTTCTTTGAGGTGATTCAACATTTCTACAGAAATGGGAAAGAGCTTCAGCACAAGCTTTGGCCGCAGTGGTATTTTGATCGGTTCTGACTCAATGAGTGCCCCGTCGCCGTCTCTTTCACTGGAAGCTGTCATTCCACGAGGAATATCACTGTGCGTCCGTCCCGCTTCCTCATTCAGTTTTGGATCAATGTTGGATCAATGATCACAATTCATTCAATGGTCTAACACGACAAATCTATGGTCAACAATAGGGTGTATGATGAAAAACAAAGACAGGCAGGGAAAGACCACCTCCACTTCCATGCTTCGTAAGAGTCATAAGCACATGATTATAGACAGCACCATGGCATAAATCCTTTGTGATAACATGAAACACCTGAATCTTGATGCAAAAGATCTATAGGTTGGAATGTTCTAAAACCCTTTTATGGTCCCAATATAATTACTTTAATGTGACAACATCAAACAAAGGGTCACTGAACACGATCTATGCAGAGAGCAAGTTTTTGGCAAGTTTAAGGACATAACATGCATGGGCAAGAGGCTTCACCTCAGTTCTGTCAAGAAAGTTTGTGACAAGGTCAGATCCTAGCCTGCCTTGTTTGCAGCGGCTTTAGTGTCTAGGTTAGCTAGTTGCCTTGTACTATTGGTGGTGTCTTCAACATGCTGTGGCATACAAAGACAAGATTTTCAATGAGTACGAACTGAGCATCAACAAAGGGCAGATGACCTTGGTTCTGTCAATAAAGCTTCTATAACAGAAACAGTCAGATCTTACTCTTGCTAACAGTGGTTTAGAGTCTGCCAACAGGGGTTAGCTAGTTCCCTCTGCAGTAGTGGTGAAGATTTTAATGTGCTATCAGATGTGGAGAGGCTGAGGGTTTGCTGTGGAGGTGACTTCCTCATTCCCTGTAAATGCAGTATATGCTAGCAATGTCTCTATGATATGACTGTAAATTTTTGTTGTGCTTAGCATCAGTTATTGTATGCAGTCTGAAGTCTCACGCTAGAGGCAATTAGGGCTTTCAAGGACTCCCCAGGTTGAAGACAGGAGCCAAGCCGACACTTGTGTGATTGTGTTAAAATGGGTTCACATTAGCATATTTGAATGGGTAAGATTTTCCAATGGTAAAGTAGGATTTTTATATCAAATATACATCAACCGTGTTCCTGAAATAAGAGCATTTACAAATGGCACAAAGAGTTTTTCTTCGCTGTCAGGCTTTGCAGCGTATAGTTTACCCTAAGCTTTGGCTTGGCCTTCCCAAAGGAGCCTTTAGTTTTACCGTTCTTCCTCATTTTTCACGATACGGAAGTTAGTTTTTTCAGTACAATGAAAGCATAATTTTCTATAGAAAAGTACAAGTCAACTAATAGACATAAACACTATTATATCTTGAAAATCAATAGCTCAAACTAAAAATATATCTGTCCCACAATTAAACTCGCAACAGTTTCAGATTTCTTTAAGGTAAAATTACCTGCCATTAATCAGAGCTTCTGTCAGCCAGTTGTCAAAGGCTTCAGCCCATGGAGCTGGAGAAGAACCATTAGATCTCAAAGCCCTGAGATTGTGAGTAGCACTACCCGATCCAATAATCAGAACACCCTCTGATTTCAAGGGTGCCAAGGCCTTTCCAATTTTGTAGTGGTACTCGCCATTTTGATTTGACTGGACAGATAACTGACAAACTGGTATGTCAGCTTTGGGGTACATTAAGGAGAGGGGCACCCAAGCACCATGGTCTAGTCCTCTGCTTGAATCCTCTCTTAGAATCTTGAAGCCTGAATTTATCAGCAACTCAACTCTTTTTGCCAAATCCGGAGCTCTAGGAGCATTATATTGAAGCTACCAAAACATATAGGGTACATGGTAAAAACATAAAAGAGCTTTTCGCTTAGCATTGCAAACACCGCAAATAAAGAGAGCAGCTTTGCATCTTAACTTTTAGAAAAAGAAATTCCTGTATACTTCAACAAAATCTGCATCCTCCATTATTCCAAATTTAACTAAATATAAATAACCCAACAATAAAATCACCCTACACCATAGGGATCAAGTGTTAAGTGATATGCATGGATGCATTTAAAGCAAATCAGGCAAAAATACAAGAAATCAATATCAAATCCATCAGCACAAAAACACGCGTCTTCTCTACATTCAACGATATTGGTCCAAATAAGTGCGCTTTTGGCTCCACAACTGTTTTCATCTAAGCAATTTCTCAAATTCAATTTAACTTCATGGACTTTGTTCATGGGAGTTAACCTCCTAGAACTTAATTCCTCATTCTTTAGTTTACAGATGTTCTCCAGACATACAAGAAAGAATTTTCAGCCTTGGCTCCTCTCCAAAGCAAGCTTCTCAAATATTTAAACATGGATTTGAAACCCAAATAATTTTCCTTCTAATGTGAGCCATTTGGTTCAACTCTCCACCTTATCTTTGAACTCGTTCAGAAATCCTTGCTAATCCTTTACTCTGAGTAGGTTTCGAGTACTAAGATATATTGAGATGATAGAGAAATGAAATTTCAGAAACCAATTTTTTTTCTTTAATCTCTAAACATTGTTTATTACATGTTTTAAACTCTAAAACATAGGCCTAGTACTTATTAATTTTCCCACCCAAAAGCATGCAAAGCTTATTTGAAAGTTCTGACATCAGAGCACACACTTCCCCATAAGGAAGAGAGTGTCATGATTCATTCATAAATGGAGCATGGATTCACAGTAGTTTGTATATTAGAAGTTAATTTTGCCCCCATTAAAATTTGATTTGCTTTTCACTTTGGTGAATCGGAAGGCTCTGCGCAACACCTCTGACAACAAGACATAAAGGCTGGGCAACAAAAGGGCAGCCTTATATCACCCCTGGGAAGGATTTGCAGAACCTGGTTCGGGAGTCTTTAATTTAATAAAATTAGAGAAGAATTGCAGCCTTTAAATAATCAACCATTTTGGACAAACTCCCCAACCATGGAAGGATTTCCAGAATAAAGTCCTATCTTTATTTTAACATAGGCCTTGGACATGTCTTATTTGATGAGCATGGCTGGGTGTAATTTTTTGGCCCAAATGAAATGCCGGTGTCTTTGATGCATTTAAACAAAGAATATAGGACAACCGATCTAGGTCAGGTTGATCAAAGGGTAAATGGGAAGACCAATCTACATCAGACGGATCAAGGGTTTAGGTGGCTGAAATATGAAATTGAGCACAAAAGCTACTCCAACATTCTATGTAATAACGGTGAATATCAACTGTCGTTACAATGTCCACTTTATAAGAGTATGTCATCTAGATATATGATATGGCAGAAATCAACTCTCCTAAGCAACAAAAATAGCAAATTAGCAAGAGGGAAAAATTAGCAACGGCTGAACACAAAAAAAAAACTAACATTGACACAAGGCACTGAGGTATCCTAGTGACTAGAGATGACCAATATGGCCTTGGGCTTATCTATTAGTATTTTGCCCCAATCTATTAAGAAATGCCTTGCAGGAAGGTCCTCGATGGCCAATGTGGGTGATCCATGGGATATGAAGTAGGTATCCATGATGCGCATATTTTTTCCCTTAATCTGAAAGAAAACTAAACAGAACAACAGAACCAGAGCACTCAAATCACCCCAATATAGTATTTATGATCTTTGAGCTTTGTACAGTAGGAAAATGGATGAAGGTAGATTATGCCCTTTCGACGGCAATTGAAATTGACAATGGCTGTTCCATTCCTTGAAGGGGAAGACAGGCCGAAAGAAGGCAAAAACAAAATTCAGGTTCGCAGAGGGAACTCAGTTCTACTGGTGACCATTATATTCTAGCCATTCTCGTATGCCCAAAGCATTCTCAACACACATTGACAGATCTTTCATATCTTGAACATCTTAATTTTCTCAACAAAAATGCGCGTGTCAAACTGGAAACCTTGAATCTTGAAGGTCTGAGATCACTGGAATACCTGATATAGTATCTGATATGAAAAACCAAAGCTAAAGTCAAAACCGTCAATAGCCACTGCATTGAAAAAGGAATCAGATCATTAAAAGATAAGTGAAGATCATTAAAACATATTTACAAACCATTCAAAAGAGGTTAAAAAACAGAAATTCTAAATCAAGTGTTTGAACGCTGCAAACAAACCATTAAAAGAAAGGAAATTACAAAGCATAAAATCACAGGATGTGATGTAGCCTCTTACCTGAACAGAGGAAGCTGAGAAAAGATACTCGGATAAAACATGGCCTGAAAAACATAAATGAAAAAATAAATCTTGTTTGGATTTTTGTATTGGTAGGGTGGGGTATGCGAGCAGGCTAATGCTTCTGGGAATGCAAAAACAAAATTCAGGTTGGCAGAGGGAACTCAGTTCTACTGGTGACCATTAAATTCCATCCATTCTCGTATGCCCAAAGCATTCTCAACACACCCAAGGAAGTTTGGATTCAGACAATCTAACATTTTAACCTTAAAATTATCGAACCAACCTTGTTCAGAATATGATAACAAAAAGTAACCAGATAAAAATATGGTTCTACTATTTGAATAAAAATTACCAAGTACAAGTTAAATTTGCAGGAATGCTACACATCAAATACGAAGAAGAAGAACGCAGCTAATACTTAGTGCAAACACAAATGTCAATCGCTGGATAAATGGATGGATGGGATGTTACTTTGTAAGTTGGAACAACTGGTGGAAGCGTGGGAATTGAAAAGGTTGGAGAGTAATGGCAACGTTGAAACCGCCATCTACACCACACTGCTGGTTCAGGTTGGGGAGCAGCATGACCAGTTCTGAACAGTGGCTCAGGCCCATCACAGGGCTTAGATGGAGAGGATTTCCCCACGGATATTTCGCATCCTCTAACCCCAACCTCCACCATACAACCACAGAAAAGCTGTTCACCGCACACGGTATCCCTTTTTGGACTTGCAGCCAATCTATCACAGACCTAACATAATCGTTGCCTATTCTGGACAACCCTTGCTGGACCTTGTGCACCAGGGTCGAGAACGGCTCATCCTAGAGCTCTTTCACCTTTGCTCTCACATACCCTGGTACCACAACGTTGCCCGCGTATTCTCTGGGAAGAGGGGGCTCCATTCTGGCCCTGAGTTCCACCGGAAACAACACCGTGGAAATCTCATCATTTTTCATTTCCAATGCCAGACTTCTTGCCCTCCACAGGTGCGCGGTCACCACTTCGAAATTGGTGCACTTCTTGATCTTGCCATCCTCCATTGCTTTTTCTTTGAGGCGATTCAGTATTTCTACAGAAACGGGAAAGAGCTTCTGCACAAGCTTTGGCCACGGTGCTATTTTGATCGGTTCTGACTCTGTGAGTGCCCCGTCGCCGTCTCTTTCACTGGAAGCTGTCACTCCACGAGGAATATCACTGTGCGTCCGTCCCGCTTCCTCATTGAGTTTTGGATCAGTGTTGGATCAACGATCACAATTCATTCAATCGTCTAACACCACAAATCTACTGTCAACAATAGGGTGTATGATGAAAAACAAAGATAGGCAGGGAAAGACCACCTCCACCTCCATGCTTCGTAAGAGTCATAAGCACATGATTATAGACAGCAACACGGCATAAATTCTTTGTGATAACATGAAACACCTGAATCTTGATGCAAAAGATCTATAGGTTGGAATGTTCTAAAATCCTTTTATGGTCCCGGTATAATTACTTTAATGTGACAACATCAAAGAAAGGGTCATTGAACACGATCTATGCAGAGAGCAAGTTTTTGGCAAGTTTAAGGACATAGCATGCATGGGCAAGAGGCTTCACCTCAGTTCTGTCAAGAAAGCTTGTGACAAGGTCAGATCCTAGCCTGCCTTTTTTGCAACGGCTTTAGTGTCTAGGTTAGCTAGTTGCCTTGTAATATTGATGGTGTCTTCAACATGCTGTGGCATACAAAGACAAGATTTTCGATGAGTACGAACTGAGCATCAGCAAAGGGCAGATGACTGTGGTTCTGTCAATAAAGCTTCTACAACAGAAACAGTCAGATCTTACTCTTGCTAACAGTGGTTTAGTGTCTGCCAAAAGGGGTTAGCTAGTTCCCTCTGCAGTAGTGGTGAAGATTTTAATGTGCTATCAGATGTGGATAGGTTGAGGGTTTGCTGTGGAGGTGAATTCCTCATTCCCTGTAAATGCAGTATATGCTAGCAATGTCTCTATGATCTGACTGTAAATTTTTGTTGTGCTTAGCATCAGTTATTGTATGCAGTCTGAAGTCTCACGCTAGAGGCAATTAGGGCTTTCAAAAACTCCCCAGGTTGAAGACAAGAGCCAAGCCGACACCTGTGTGATTGTGTTAAAATGAGTTCACATTAGCATATTTGAATGGGTAAGATTTTCCAATGGTACAGTAGGATTTTTATATCAAATATACATCAACCATGTTCCTGAAATAAGAGCATTTACAAATGGCACAAAGAGTTTTTCTTCACTGTCAGGCTTTGCAGCGTATAGTTCACCCTAAGCTTTGGCTTTGCCTTCCCAGAGGAGCCTTTAGTTTTACTGTTCTTCCTCATTTTTCACGATATGAAAGTTAGTTTTTTTCAGTACAATGAAAGCATAATTTTCAATAGAAAAGTACAAGTCAACTAATAGACATAAACACTATTATTTTGAAAATCAATAGCTCAAACTAAAAAGATATCTGTCCCACAATTAAACTCACAACTGTTTCAGATTTCTTTAAGGTAAATTTACCTGCCATTAATCAGAGCTTCTGTCAGCCAGTTTTCAAAGGCTTTAGCCCATGGAGCTGGAGAAGAACCATTAGATCTCAAAGCCCTGAGATTGTGAGTAGCACTACCCGATCCAATAATCAGAACACCCTCTGATTTCAAGGGTGCCAAGGCCTTTCCCATTTTGTAGTGGTACTCGCCATTTTGATTTGACTGGACAGATAACTGACAAACTGGTATGTCAGCTTTGGGGTACATTAAGGAGAGGGGCACCCAAGCACCATGGTCTAGTCCTCTGCTTGAATCCTCTCTTACAGTCTTGAAGCCTGAATTTATCAGCAACTCCTTAACTCTTTTTGCCAAATCCGGAGCTCCAGGAGCATTATATTGAAGCTGCCAAAACATATAGGGTATATGGTAAAAACATAAAAGAGCTTTTCGCTTAGCATTGCAAACACCGCAAATAAAAAGAGAAGCTTTGCATCCTAACTTTTAGAAAAAGAAATTCCTGTATACTTCAACAAAATATGCATCCTCCATTATTCCAAATTTAACTAAATCTAAACAACCCAACAATAAAATCACCCTACACCATAGGGATCAAGTGTTAAGTGATATGCATGGATGCATTTAAAGCAAATTAGGCAAAAATACAAGACATCAATATCAAATCCATCAGCACAAAACACGCATCTTCTCTACATTCAACGATATTGGTCCAATTAAGTGCACTTTTGGCTCCACAACTGTTTTCATCTAAGCAATTTCTCAAATTCAATTTAACTTCATGGACTTTGTTCATGGGAGTTAACCTCCTAGAACTTAATTCCTCATTCTTTAGTTTACAGATGTTCTCCAGACATACAAGAAATAATTTTCAACCTTGGCTCCTCTCCAAAGCAAGCTTCTCAAATATTTAAACATGGATCCGAAACCCAAATAATTTTCCTTCTAATGTGAGCCATTTGGTTCAACTCTCCACCTTATCTTTGAACTCGTTCAGAAATCCTTGCTAATCCTTTACTCCGAGTAGGTTTAGAGTACGGAGATATATTGAGATGATAGAGAAATGAAATTTCAGAAACCGAATTTTTTTCTTTAATCTCTAAACATTGTTTATTACATGTTTTAAACTCTAAAACATAGGCCTAGTACTTATTAATTTTTCCACCCAAAAGCATGCAGAGCTTATTTGAAATTTCTGACATTAGAGCACATGCTTCCCCATAAGGAAGAGAGTGTCATGATTCATTCATAAATGGAGAATGGATTCACAGTAGTTTTTATATTAGAAGTTAATTTTTCCCCCATTAAAATTTGATTTTCTTTTCACTTTGGTGAATCGGAAGGCTCTGCGCAACACCTCTGGCAACAAGACATAAAGGTTGGGCAACAAAAGGGCAGCCTTATATCAACCCTGGGAAGGCTTTGCAGAACCTGGTTCAGGATTCTTTAATTTAATAAAATTAGAGAAGAATTGCAGCCTTTAAATAATCAACCATTTTGGACAAACTCCCCAACCATGGAAGGATTTCCATAATAAAGTCCTATCTTTATTTTAACATAGGCCTTGGACATGTCTTATTTGATAAGCATGGCTAGGTGTAATTTTTTGGCCCAAATGAAATGTCGGTGTCTTTGATGCATTTAAACAAAGAATATAGGACAACCAATCTAGGTCAGGTTGATCAAGGGGTAAATGGGAAGACTAATCTACATCAGACGGATCAAGGGTTTAGGTGGTTGACATATGAAATTGAGCACAAAAGCTACTCCAACATTCTATGTAATAACGGTGAATATCAACTGCCGTTACAATGTCCACTTTATAAGAGTATGTCATCTAGATATATGATATGGCAGAAATCAACTCTCCTAAGCAACAAAAATAGCAAATTAGCAAGAGGGAAAAATTAGCAACCGCTGAACACAAAAAAAAAACTAACAATGACACAATGCACTGAGGTATCCCAGTGACCAGAGATGACCAATATGGCCTTGGGCTTATCTGCTAGTATTTTGCCCCAATCCAGTAAGAAATGCCTTGCAGGAAGGTCCTTCATGGCCAACGTGGGTGATCCATGGGATATGAAGTAGGTATCCATGATGCGCATATTTTTTCCCTCAATCTGAAAGAAAACTAAACAGAACAACAAAACCAGAGCACTCAAATCACCCCAATATAGTATTTATGATCTTTGAGCTTTGTACAGTAGGAAAATGAATGAAGGTAGATTATGCCCTTTCGACGGCAATTGAAATTGACAATGGCCACTCCATTCCTTGAAGGGGAAGACAGGCCGAAAGAAGGCAAAAACAAAATTGAGGTTCGCAGAGGGAACTCAGTTCTACTGGTGACCATTAGATTCTAGCCATTCTCGTATGCCCAAAGCATTCTCAACACACATTGACAAATCTTTCATATCTTGAACATCTTAATTTTGTCAACAAAAATGCGCGTGTCAAACTGGAAACCTTGAATCTTGAAGGTCTGAGATCACTGGAATACCTGATATAGTATCTGATATGAAAAACAAAAGCCAAATTCAAAACCGTCAATAGCCACTGCATTGAAAAAGGAATCAGATCATTAAAAGATAAGTGAAGATCATTAAAATATATTTACAAACCATTCAAAAGAGGTTAAAAAACAGAATGTCTAAATCAAGTGTTTGAACCCTGCAAACAAACCATTAAAAGAAAGGAAATTACGGAGCATAAAATCACAGGATGTGATGTAGCCTCTTACCTGAACAGAGGAAGCTAAGAAAAGATACTTGAATAAAACTTGGCTTGAAAAACATAAATGAAAAACTAAATCCTGTTTGGATTTTGGTATTGGCAGGGTGGGGTATGCGAGCAAGCTAATGCTTCTAGGAATGCAAAAACAAAATTCAGGTTCGCAGAGGGAACTCAGTTCTACTGGTGACCATTAGATTCTAGCCATTCTTGTATGCCCATAGCATTCTCATCACACCCAAGAAAGTTTGGATTCAGATAATCTAACATTTTAACCTTAAACTTATCCAACCAAGGTGCTGCTTATGAACAAGTCTCGGCAAATGTGATACTATAAATTCGACTGAATGCATTTAAATTTTAATCTACTAAGATTCAATCCATTAAATAGAAACGCCAACCAGGCTGAAATTTAACAGAAAGTTAAGTTCTTCAACCAAAATTCAGAAATTGATACTTGGAACTGCTTACAAAGAAGCCCAACTGACTGCAATCACTTTAAAAGCAACACCATGCTTCTCGGCTACTAAGATTTTGTCCATCAACCAAGTCAAGAAGGACAGTAAATCAGTTACTTTCTACCACGTTATTTCTAGAGTTAATTTGGGACAACGAGAGTTGCAAATTTCTACTCAAGAAGGCCTGTGGAGGAAACATGTCCCAAACTAAACTCACTCTGTTAAATGTGAAATTGATAATTACTTAGGCCATGCCATTTCCATCTTACATGTTCTGAATTTTGTTTTCGGAAAGTGCTTCCTTCAAAATCCAGAATCAACACAATTGCCATGAATACATAAGGCACCAGAAGGAACCTCATTTTACAAGTGGAATGGCCTGTGGATCATTTATCATAATTACTTTTGTTTAATTAAGATGTCATAACAGAGAGTAACCTTCTGTAAAAATCACCAGGGACTTGCTCCTGGCCCCAGACGCTGATAGGTGCCTCTCGAGAAATGAATCTTGGTAAGTGGCCACCTCCACCACATTACCGTTTAAAATAAATATTTTCCTATAAGAAAATTTAAATTTATGACATTTTAAATATCACCTCATAACCTTACAAATTTACATAATTTTTCTTAATTCATGGCATTTCGAAGGTTGCAAAATAACCTGACAAGATCCTGATAAAAATTACAAATGTAGTTATTTCCAACGGTACTAGACTTCACGGGACACACAACGATTACAGTCAAAGTACATGCGTCTGCAAAGCCAGATAAAAGAGAATACAAATTCGAATTCAATTTAGTATGCCGAGGGTAAATCGGAGAATCCTTTAATCTAACTTACCGCTACCATGACTCATTTCTAACACCAACACTCATTCAAATTTCTGCAATCAAAAGCACAATTACATTCATGTTGCAAAACTCGTTTTTCTGGTGAATAAAATAATTAGCATTTATTTGAAAATAACTTGCCCCTTTAAATCTATTTTTTGTTTTATCGAAAAAGGGAAGAAAATTAAAACAAATGGTCAAATTCGTACACAACAACAGGCTGCGAAGATCGCAATGGGGGCTTTGAAGAAGCCGGAGACGGGGCCGGAGCGCAGCCACCTCCATAGTATGATGTAAAATCGAGCTGCCTGACAAGCTTCTTCGCTGGAACATCCCTGACTTGTTGCTGCTGTTGTTGAAAGGGAGAATCGCCCAATTGCTGCAGAACCATCTCTCTCTGTAAATGCCATTACTTAATTCATTAGGTAGTTGCCCATTTGCCCACAAAGATTAGAAAAAACAAAGAGAAATCCGAATGCCCAGAGAAATCAATCAAGGCCCCCTTCACAGAAACTCATTAATGGACCTGACTGACCTCTAAATATGGCTGCACCAGAGAATTTGCCTGCAAGATCCGCCCCCAAGCCTTCATAAATCGCAGAGCGTAGCAGCTGAAATCCGGCAAAGAAGGCCGGATAAATCAAGAAGTGGTTTGGTGAGCAGAAGAGGATTAAATTGAGGGATTCGACAAATGAACTGGTTTCAACTTTACATGGAGGTTTTTGAATGGTTGTGCACAAAATTCTGCTTCTCAGTTTGCAGATTCTTCTTTCTCGTCTCCCTCCTGCCTGCCTTTCTTTTGAAATTGAATTCAACATTATTCGACAGCAGGGATCTTCCGTCTCACCTCATCGGATGGTTGAGGTGGGGGGCAACAGATCTGATGGTCCAGATTCATAGGCCGCCGGATTGTCTCGTGCGTGCCATTCAGCAATTCAGCATTTCTACAGAAACGGGAAAGAGCTTCAGCACAAGCTTTGGCCGCGGTGGTATTTTGATCGGTTCTGACTCTGTGAGTGCCCCGTCACCGTCTCTTTCACTGGAAGCTATCACTCCGCGTTGATCGGTTCTGACTCTGTGAGTGCCCCGTCACCGTCTCTTTCACTGGAAGCTATCACTCCGCGAGGAATATCACTGTGCATCCGTCCCACCTCCTCATTCAGTTTTGGATCAGTGTTGGATCAACGATCACAATTCATTCAATCGTCTAACACCACAAATCTACGGTCAACAATAGGACACGGCGGCGGCTGGGCAATTCATTTCAAAGGGAAACGCCTTACGGCGTAAAAATCTATCTAAATAGAGGTTCAAATTAGCATAGAAATCAATTTAATATTTTTACGGATATATCTATATATGTATGTTTTAGGTTTGTGATACTCTTAATTTTGAAAAATATTATCAAGATTGTACTATATTCGATTGATCTTCAAACAATTTAACATAGTGTATTCTTCCATTGGTCTTAATGATATAAAATATATTCATAATTATATGTTTTTTTAATTAAATAATATATATTTTTTACCAACAAGTGTCTATTGCTGTATCTGCTACATTTTATTCACAGCATTTGTTAGCAGAGATGGCTGCATCCTCTCTAATTTCTCAGAATAAGCGAGGGAGAGATGAATATTTGAATAGCGGATTGGCTTCGCCAGACGCGAAGCGAACTAATAGCGGAACAATATTGGGGAATGACTGTAATTTCATGGCCTTACTCGACATGATCGATAGCGTGGATAACAACAACAGTAATCCAGAATATACCCATACAGTTGTGGATAACGTGGAGGGTGAGATGAGGCTGAATGTGGTTATAAATTCCGTGGAAGATGAAATTGTGTTGAAGGCACAAACAGAAAAAACATATCAAGTCAACCAATGAAGAGAGCAGTACTCAAGAGATGGGTTCAAAATTCAAATAAGCAAGGCGAACTAACAGCAGAAGGGGATTCTGAAGCGATCATTTGATATGGGAGATTTCCCGTATGACGACGATGTGTGCGGAGAGCTTGGTTTTTTCGAAGACAATTTTACTCCTAATGAACTTGGAATCCTGCATAACCATATCTATGGGGATTCAGATCCCGGTTGCATGTATCTGGATGCCGTGCATGGCTATGTTGAGACTAAAGAGGTTTTCTATGGGTCTCTGTGGGAGGATGATATTTGGCATTGAATGAACATCCAGTTATGCAAAATGATTTGGAATCACCACGGTAAGAAGAATTTGGATGTAATGGATGCAAACATCACCAACCGACATCTGATCGCCATCCAGAAAGGATCGTGATATGTGTATTACCTAAAACCTTGAATTGTTTGCAAGTTAAAAACACGCTTAAAGCCGAGAATGTCGCTTTTTTTTCTCCAGTCTATTTCCCTTGAGCTGGCATAGCTTTAAAGCCGTGTGTAAATTTTATATTAAAAGAGGAAGGCCAACGTGGACACCTCATTTTACTTCAGCTGAATATCTAGTTATACCTTGTTTTAATGATTTTTGCATTTTCCCCCGCTGTTTTTACCTCCTTTTTATTTAAAATGTTAGCTTTAAATATGGAGTTGTCTTTTTGGGATTTTTTGGATTTTCTGGTATTTGAATCGGCTGGAAAAATTTAAGGTGAAATTTTGATTTGTGTTAGTTAAACTGATTTTTTCACTGTATATATAGATTCAGCACCCTGAAAAACTTCTAAAGTTTATCCATCAAAATTGTGATTTCAATAAATAAATTTTTGAAAGATTTTAGAGAAATTAAATATAAAAAAATTCTAAAATATCACCCTCAAAACAATTTGATGAAATATTTGATTAGAAACTTCCGTCGAAATTTGATTACACTACGACTAGTGACTGGCCACAGGGAGCATGTATATTTAAATGCAGTGTATCATAAAGGTCAAAACGAGTGATTCGCCCCTTATCAGAAACAGGACGGTAGACACCATTTCCGGAAAAACGCATAAGAAACGCAGCGGCACCTGAAACGTCGTTTCTTGCGCCCGCTTTTGTTAACAAGTACATATATTTTATTGTGAACAAATAACATATGCTTTTCCATGTGTTCGAGCTAGTTAGTTGTAATTCGTTACTTTACACTTTGCTTTAAGTTGTATAATGTTGATCTTAATGTTCTTTTTAGAGTTTTGGCCTAGCTTACTTTATGTTTTGGTTTTCATTAGTATGAGACTAAAAGACGATTTATTAAGATTGAAATTCATCACGATATCTTTGATATGGTGGAATTTTTTTGGGTGGAGTTTTGGCCTAGCTTATTGTAAGTTTTGGTTTTCATTAGTATGAGATTAAAAAACAATTTATTAAGCTTGAAATTCATCTGATATCTTTGATATAGTGGATTTTTTTCCTTTGATAATTTAGTATAGATTTATATCTAACCTAACTCGAGAGGTTTGAATAATTTTTTTTTATTGTATTTTTATAGAATATCCATAATATTTTAAAAATATATATTGAATTTGATATTAACATAAATTAGCTATATAAGATTTTTCAAATAATTATTAATTCAAGTGTTTAAAATATATTTGAAAAGTATAAGGTTTAAACATCTTACTTATTTTTCTTTAACTTCTAATTACTTATATGAAATTATATTAGGTCATATGGAAGACTAATGGCATAACATTTTTTTTTTCTTTTTTGTTATAGCTAATATTTCTTTTCTATTTAGAGAATATTTTATTTTTATTTTAAAAGGGGCATATGTCAACTCCAAATTAAACAGAGACATACTTACACTCACCTTCACACAGTGTTGTAGAATGAGTCTCTCGAGCCAATCAAAGATTTGCCTCTATTTAATGTATATTGGCTCAATTGCATATTCTACTTATTGTTTCCCTTAAAATAAATATATCTTGGTCTGGGTTGATATATATATATATATATAATTCTTTGGAATTTACACAAATAAACAATAATTAGCCATACAAATATATACTTAATAAACAATAATTAGCCATACAAGTATATACTTAATGGTCAATTTGCTAAGCACTAGTATGAGATAAATGATACTCAAATTATTTAGTCCTTTAATTAAATTTAGTTTGAGTGGGAAACCTCCAAGCTACTCGTACAGTTGTCGTTCCTAATTTCATCTCGTTTCTCGTTTATAGTAACATAGGTATAAACCATTATTTTAATAACCATAATATAACTATACAAATGTAAAACTTTAATTTAACTTTTGTGATGTATTTGTTATTATTAATGTACATTGTCATTATTCATGTAATTTGAGAATGGTGATAAGAGTGATATGTTTCTTTTATTAATGTAAATGGGTTGATATTAAGGGAATCTTTAGCTAACTTATCAACCAATGAACCATTCACTAACATTACTCTAACCATTTTATTGATATCTTGTGACCCAAGGGATTATCAATATAGATTTTCTTGATGGACATTTATTATGATAAGAATATATGAAGTGAAGATGTGATTGAGTTTAATCTTTCTATCTATACTAGTGTTATAATAATAAATTGCACCATGCAAAATCTTTGAATATTATGATAACGTGTTGAGTTAAAAATCCCTTGCATGAGAATAGCTAAAACATAAATTTAAGCAATAGAGTGCTCACAAGAAGAATGGTCTCAAAACTGGCAATGGGGCATGCAGGAACACACTCACATAGAGACACATGTGCATTCTTTGAAATGTGCACACATTCCTAATCTTATAGCCTTGATGCTCCCTAGACTACCACAAATGCTTTCAAACTTTGATTTCTCGAGAAGATGTGCATATGTAGTTTTAAAAGCGTGTGCGCTTTTAGGAATGCACATGCACTTTTAAGCATGTTTTTGTTTTGCTAAAAGTGCATGCATGTGTTTAATAAGAGGATGTTCATACTCTTATGTTTATAATCTTTGAATGAGAAGGGGGGTAGGAAGGGAGAGAGAGAGACAAATCTGGGAGGGGTTATTATGATGAAAGGACTAAGGGAGGGAGAAGGTGAAGGGTGTAGGAAGAGGGACAAAGGGAGTGAAGAAGATAGTACTATACAGACATAGAGAGAGTGTGAGGGAGAGAGAAAGTGAGGGTGTAGAGTTAAAAATGAGAATATATGGCAGGATAGTGGGAAAGGGAGAGAGAGGGAAGGTAGGGGGAGAGGGGAGGAGGGAGAGAGAAGGAGAAAGTGAATGAGCATGACAAAGAGAGGGTGTGTATGTATATATATATATATATATATATAGAGGAGAGAGAGAGAGAGAGAGAGAGAAGAGAGAGAGAGAGAGAGAGAGAGACGAGGGGGATATGGACAAACAAACATGGAGAGAGAGATAGAGGGGAGATAGAGAGAGGAGGGGGGAGAGAGTTGGGGGGGGTATAGAGGGACAAATTGGGAGATAAATAAGGGTGGTGGGATAGAATGTGTGGGAGTGTGTGTGTGTGTGTGTGAGAGAGAGAGAGAGAGAAATGAGAGAAGAGAGAGATAGAGAGGGATAAATGGAGAGAGATGAAGAGAGAGATTGGGAAAAAGAGAGGTGAGATAGAAAGATGGGATTAAGAAGAGAGGGGAAGATGAAGATAAAGAGAGGGGGGCAAAGAGATTGGGAGGGAGCGAAAGAGAGAGATATTTCGTGGAGATGTTGTGATAGAGGGGCTAAGTCAAGGAGGGAGAAATAGAGTGTAATGGAGTGGGGGGGACAAAGAGTAGGAGAGAGAAAGATATGGGGCAGTGTGAGAGAGGGAGGGTGAGATGGTAAAAAAAAGTGAGAAAGTAACAAGGGAATGGAGGGGGAGAGAGAGGAAGGGATAGAGGAGTAGAGAGATGAAGGAGATATAGAACATGAACAAAAAGAATATAGGGGAAGGTTAGTGAGAAGGTTATCTATAAATTGTCATCGATATTACATTAGAACAAAAAATTACAATAGATCTAATAAAATACTAATAACATTACTATGAAGGATATTTCCTTTATATATCAAATCTTTAATTATAGGCATTAATGCTTAATGTATAAAATATCTAAAATGTTAAAAATAGAGAACAAAAAAATGCACACACACCAACAATGAATAAACACAAGATTCAAGATTTACCCTAGAAACTCATACAATAGAAAATTCAACTAGAAAGTTAAGATGTGATTCTCTCTTTCTCTAGTATGGGAATATGCAAATACAAAGAAAGAGGTACAATATATGGAGTTACTTGATACTTCTAGCCTGTGAGATTACTAAAAATATTTTCCTCCTCTATTTTTTTCTCTAATTTTTGACCACTTGACTTGCAACTCAATTATAAAACAAATATAAGGACACACAATGGAACCTCTTATTTTCCGAGTGAATTGATATTTAACATTTCCTTATAGCCACTTGGGGGTGAGGTTTTGACCTCTTTAATCCCTAATTAGAGTTATGGTTTTTGACCTTCTAGAATCTTCTTGAAATTCCACATGTGGATATCCCTTATCATTAATGGATTTCCATTATAATTCAAAGAGTGGATTGATTTTGACGAGCCTCATCCATTGGAGGAAGCCATCAAGAAGTTAAATCATTATTATGCGCAATCAAAGTGCAAGGCTGAGTTCAAGCGTGACTGGATGGGTAATGAGAAGACTAAAGGAAAATGGCCTAATAAGAAAGGAAGATCTCAAGATGTAGGTGACAAGGAAAATGTCGCACCTCATAAGACTTTCATTGCATCTGAGAAAGGATGTGCATCTCATCCTGTGGAGTAGCAGAATAAAGGCAGTGGAACAAAACCCTTGAGGTTTTGGAATTTTGATGGAGATCATTGAAGGAGGGATTGTCCATTTTATCAAGGTGTTAGGCCTCATATCTAATATGTGTAAGAGGCACAATCAATTAGAGGTGTAGCCATGATCATTCCCTAGATTTATGCAATAGATGATACCAAGAAGGCAGAGTAAGGAATTTCCACAGAGAAGTGAAGGGGATTGGTTACCAGGTTATCATGAGGTTGTGGGTTGGGTTAGGATCTTTAGAGTTGTGAAACAACTTGGGTTCCCTTGAGACACTGGGTTGAGATAGTAGTCCCTAGATACCTCAACTTGGGAAGATACCAATCTTCAGCTAATATCTGTAAGGAAATAAGCCCATGCTCTAGAATAGAGCAATAGAACAAGTTTAAGTGCATGAAAGCACTTTTAGGTTAAGGAAGCTACACGGTAAATGGATGATTAGATGTGGGTATAATAGCTGGTTTTGGTTATAGCTAAATATGTCAAGGGAATTGAAATACCTTGAGAGATGATCCATGCATGTGTTCAATTGTAGGGAAACATTATTAATACAATATGGTAAGATAATTGGTAAATTGCTATATTTATTAATGCACTGACAATTGTGTGTTTATGGAAGTACAATGCAAAGAAGAACATGACAAAAGAGACTGCCATGAAATCTTGAAGAAGGCTCGGGATGGGCTTTTATGAGCCCTTGGAAGCACTGAGAACTCATAGGCATTAATTCATGGTGTCTATTGAAATTTTTATGCTTTCAGTATTTCATGATTTGTTTGTGGTTGATTTACAGTTTTGACTATGATTGGTGGATGACCATGCCACTTTGTTTGTGGTGTTGTATTATTCTCTAGATTGCTTTTTTTTCTTGCCTTTTATGTTTTAAGGGTCTTGGAAATTGGTTGGTGGAAAGAGGAAAGCTAACAACGCGCTGGGAGAGCTGAGTAGAACCCAATAAGAAATGTAAGACTTGGATGAAGCTCTTGAATAAATGGTGACTGAATGTAAGAATATGAAAACCAGCTCGGATGGTTGGGCCCATAGGGATAAATGGACAGTGGCAATATAATGATGAGAAAGGTAAAGTAAATGGGCTTGAGGTAACATATGCTTTGGCTACATTAGGAACTATTGTTCTAAATGTTACGCATGCGTTGCACAAATAAATGAAGTTCTCTTAATCTTGACCTTATAAACATTGGTAATTATGTTGTGATCATGATTATGTTAATGCCTACAAACACACACACACACACATATATTCAATTGTCTGACAGGGTCATCAGAGATCATTCTTATGGAAGAACGATTATTTCTATAAGTGAATGGCATGAAAAGATTATTGGTTTTATGAGGAATAAAGTGGGAAAAGTATCCCTAGAACATCTATGCTTTTAGTATCATGATGATATGATTTTGATATTATGTGCTTATAGCTATGCATGTGTTTATGCCATGAACATGAATGTCGAAGGATACATCAGCAGAATGAAAGTGATGTGATCTGCGACGTGTTGGGAAAAGCACCAATTTGTGGAGGCACACAATAAGGTATGGGAAGCACACTAGAGGCAAGGTTACCTGGTAGAGATGGTGTGGTGTCTGGATGCACAATACTACTGTTGTGTACATGTTGTGTTATCTACACGTTATATTGTGCCATGTGTATTTTGTATGTTTCATGTTGTAACATGTGTATTCGTCGTATTGCATCATGTGTATATGTGAAGATGTTTGTTGTACACCATGTGTAGGTGTATGTGTTGTATAATGTGTTAGGATAGGAAGGTATGAGATTGTTTGGATTCCTTTTTTCCTGATATTGAGGGTAGAGGTGATATAGGCTCTGGATGCCCTTGTTTCTCATATTGATGGTAGAGGTAGTATAGGCTCTAGATGACCTTTTTGCTGATATTTAGGATAGAGGTGGTATATTATTTGAATGCGTTTTTTGTTGATATTGAGGGTGGAGGTGGTATAATCTTTGGATGTTGTTGTTAATATTCAGGGTGAAGGCGATATATTTATTGGATTCCCTTGTTCTTGATATTGACAATGGAGGCAATATAGTCTCTGAATTCCTTTGTTGTTGATATTGACAGTGGAGGAAATATAGTCTTTGGATTCCCTTGTTGTTGATATTGAGGGTGGAGGCAGTATAGTCTCTGGATTCCATTTTTTATGATACTTAGGGTGGAGACAGTATAGTCTTTGGATTCCCTTGTTTCTTTAGAAGAGAAGAGAAGGCACTGAGTGCTTGCTGGTTTTGGTGACTGAACGAGTGTGTGTATGGAAAAAATAAGGAACAAAGGCAAGAAAATAATAATTTGAAAGATAAGTATCAATAGTTTATTTCAATTTTTAATTTCAAAATCATGAACATAATTTAAGATTCTGATTTATGATGGTTAAATTTTGAGCTAATAGGATGTGGTATTTTATACATGATGATTTGATCAAGGAGCTGATTTGACTTGTTGTGACAAGAATTAAACATAATTGCAAATGTCACCTTATCAATGATGTATGATTTGAATTTATTACAATTCCTTTTGAGTCTAATATAAATTATGTGATTGGTATAGGAAAGCATGGAAAGCCCGATTTAGGTGGTTGGAACTAGCTACAAGAGTGTTAGCAACAACAACAAAAGGAATTGGAGGATGCAACAATATGTTGGTAAAGCACTTCAGGAGTGGGGCCATTTTGGGACATTGGTACCCAATACTGTCCATTGATTTCCATAGGCATGTTATGACCAATATGATAGTTTTGAGTCAGGGGTATTCCTTGGTTTTGGGACATTACGATGCAAGGAAATCTTGCCAAGGAATGGATCGCCTGAGGGATTGGGAAGCAGAGAAGGGGATGCCTAAAATTTGAAGGTGAGAGACTACACAAAAGGGGGTGACCATATTTCTCGAGGGATTGGGAAGCATGGAAGGGAAGGTTGGGGAATAAGTTTGTTTTGGTCAATAACATTGCTATTTGGAATCAGAAGCATATTGGGAGTGTGCTAGGGAACAATGAGTCAGTAATTGTTAACTAAGAGATCAAGGAGCGAAACAATTGTAGCACTGGACATTGGAGAAAGAATTTGATTTTAGCAATGGATTCTGGACTTCCTCAGAAGGAGGTGAATCTCTGGTACTACTTTTGATGGTGGAGTTGTGAGTCTCTGCACTCCTTTTTTGCTGATGCAGGCATCATATCCATTTTATTTTCTAGTTGAAGCAAATGTGGATATGTATATTATTGTAAATAATACATAAATTTGTGTTTATAAAGCTCTAATAAGTAGTATGTTAGTCATGATTTAACAACTTTTCATTGTAAAAGTTAGAAATAATTAATTCCTACTTGTCTATGGTTGTAATTCTCCATTTGAGGAGTTTGTTCCTACATAATAGGAATTAGCTAGAATATAGTTTCTCCTAGTTTAGTGTGTGGTTGAGAGAATCTCTCAACCACACTACTGTACGTCTAAGATAGAATTCTTATCTTGAGACTTTTGCTTGTATAAATATGTGTGTACTTTCCTTGATGAAAATATATAGAATAATAGAATATATTTGAGTGTGTGCTATTTTATCTTGGTATCAGAGCTTCAGAGCCCGTAAGGGCCTCTGGCCCTTCCTGGGCATAGGAAAATAAATCATTTATATTAGTGTTAAGTTTGCTTGTCCATCGAGGTGATCTGTGGTAGTGTAGTGGAATAGATACGAGTTGCGGAGGAGATCTGATTGCGTAGAGGAGTGCGCGTGGATCAAACCTGTGTAAATTGGTTAAAGTTAGTGGATCTGAAATCTGCTAGAGGCAATTGGTGAACAGCCGCGGCCCTGTTTGATCGATATCACCAGCTATTGTAGATTCGAAGGTTGAGCTTGGCGTGTAGAGAGTAGTGTGTGGATTTTCCACTATTGGTAAAGAGGATGCAGAGGATCAGTGTTTGGCCATTCACTTTTCAATGTTTTGGATCTATTCCCATGTGGATCGATTGGTGGACGTGGACCAGCGGATTGTGGCGGAAGAGGTCTTCTTGTAGTGGATTTGCATGAGGGTTGTCGGTGGTGCCTTCATAGTTGAGGATGAGTAAACGTGGCTACAGTGGTAGCGTTCCTGTTAGCTTGGCCAAGATTGGAGGAATAGAGAGATAAACCCTTAGCGATAGAGCAAAGTTGTTGTTGGTTCCCATTATTTCTCATGTGAGTCACATAAGGATTTCAAGAGCCCTGTTTGGTAGAAGGGTTGGACTTGAAGCACTTGAATTCCCCTGTGCTAAATGTATGGTACAGTGTGTGGGAATAATCGTCGTACGCAAATTAGCAGTGACAACCCTCTGCCTCTGTAAATTAACAACGTGCCTCTACTAAGCCGATTGTGTCACACTCCGTTGACTGTGGAAGTATCGCTGATCACTAGTGTGGTGGTCTGATCTATGGACCCGCAGTGGAAGTGTGGCTGCAATGAAGGCTTAACGAAGATCGACCTCAGTGGTGCTATGGCAGCCTAGGCCAAGCAAATGGAGTTTCGATCGCAACAGATCATGGAAATCAGATTTGCTACTCTATTGTTGTGCAGGCCAATCTTCAGGCAGATACTCCGTGGATGATCAACGTGGGCTGTGTGAGTAGATTAGAGTGTGATCAACGTTGAAATAGTGTTGAAATCTATGGATCGTGGAGCAACATTGTGCCATCAACGGTGGATGCGTGCCATCTTGGAAAAGCTGTAGATTGTGGTGGATCAACATCATGGTATTGTTTGGTTTTAGCATTGTGGCATCGTTATCATCCTCTCAACCTCTACATGTGTGGGGCTCTCGGTTTCCATAAACGGCTTATTTGGCACTCTACATCCAAAAGGTTGCAACTGGCAGATTTTCTCAGAGAGAATTCCGTGTATTCAATGGGCACTGCAATATTAGTTCAGATATTAATTGCATATGAGGCAACTACTTTACAGAGTTCAATCAATGTTTTCGTTGAAACTGATCTCTGGAATTTTTGCATTTCTTAGTGGCAGTGTTGTGTGGCACGTTGTTGATCGGAGGAGTGGCGACCAAGTCTAGCCTTGATTTCGAATTGGGTGAAATTGTCCTGTGGATGAAATAGATGAAGTAATCTTAAGTTTTTCTAGGATTTCTCAGTTTCTCTTGCTGTTCGGATGGTCTAGACATGGGAGTGATTCACAGGGTTTGCAGGTTATCAGTTGTTGAATCCTCGGATGTGTAATTGTGTTTCGAGATTGGGAAGCAAAGCGCGTGTGCAATTTCTACCTGAAGAGGTTTCTAGGCAAATTTATATGGGAGAGCTTGATTTGGACGTCCTCGAGGTGCAACTGGGTCTATGAATCAAGTTACTGTACTTCAAATTTCAATGTGCTGCTCGAGGAAGCTGACATTTTCAATTCCCTTCAATTTGAAGAGGCTAAAGAACAGATCTCTTGTCGTGATTTTTTTTTGTGTGGTTTCTTCTTCATGGTATCTCTGTTGCCGGATCTGTGGAGGAGTTGCAGAGACTAAAGAGGAGTTGTGGAACAATGTCATGGATCTGGTGATCTGCAGCCGTGGTGTGTCTGCTAGTCAAGAGAGAGATCTGATTGACAGCCAGTAGATCGGTTGAGCAGGCGGTGACGCTGACCTGATGATGAGCAGTCAGTAGATCTGGTAATGGTGGGTCGCAAATTGTGCTCCAGGTCGAACATCAAAGATCTAGAGATTAACCCCTTCATGGCTGTCGTGGCTTGCGCAGCTGTCGTGTAAGCTGTGCATACAAGGAGCTGGAAGCGTTGTCTCTCGTACGCCTGAGTTAGGAGGTGTAGTTTAACTGTTGTGTGGATCGTCTGTCGAGTGAGTGAGTTGATCGGCTTTGTGGTGGAATAACTGGGAATTTCTTGCTGCGTGGAGGCTAAATCACAGAGGAATTGTGTTTTCTCTGTTCCCATGATCGCATGAGAATCTAATATGTCATACCGTTTGTAATGGGGTCTTGTTTTGGATTTAACACAGTGGATCTTTCGATGATTTCAATTTATTGTGTTTGTGGTGGATTTGTACGTTGATGGTCGATGGTTCCATGGAGAATTATATGTGCGTAGAATAATTCTTGGGATTTGTGAAATCATCATTTGTGATTGCACGGGCAGTGTTGAAGCGGTGTCTGGTCTCACTCGATTTTTAGATTTTAGTGTAAGAATTCAACTGCTAGTGCATCTGCTGGAGAAGGAGGAGAATGCAGCATTCACAGCGACGTGTTGGGTTGCCGTTTGACAAGGCGTTGCATCAGAGGGATCGATTCAGGTAGATGATGTTTTTTAATTTCCTTATATATGATATTTATCTACTACTCAAGTTGGTGTCGGGGGCATTTTGGAAATTTTTAGCTAAATAAGCATCTTACTCCAGTGAATAAACAAAATTGTGGCTAGTTTCATAAATCCCATGCTATTGTTGAAATGTATTTTTTTAATTCTCTGATGATGTTGCAATATATTAATTAACTGTCATGACAATGAAGCTAGTTGTAATTTAAGTGACATTAGTATGACCAACTATTGTCACAATTATGAGTGTGTGTTGGAACTGGTCATTCCAACATTAAGCAGATTTCCAGGGAATGGTGAACACATGACAGTGAAAATGACATCAATTGGAGCTACATCAGAGATTGGAGGATGATCGAGATCGTGTTGCAGATTATTACCGAGCATGAGGCAGTATGCTTGAAAAGAGTGACTAGCCTTGATACTGTTAGTAGGGGAAGTGGCATTATGTTGCGATGCCATGAGAATTGGATACTGAAATGCGATGGAGGATTGGACCGTGGAGTCCAGGATTACTGTTCTTGCAGGGAAAATTTTGTTCTCTTCGTGTGGCTATGAGTGTCTATGTTCTGGTTTCTTTATCAGTGGTCCCCTCACAGATGAGGTAAAGGAGTAGCGACAACGTTTATGGTGGACAACAAAGTAGATGTTTGTTTGAGTTAGTGTAATAGACTCCCTAGCATGTTATAAGCAAGTCCAGTTGTTGTAATGGTCATTATATGTACCCAGAAACTCCCAAATGTGGAATGAAATGTAAGATTTTTAAAGGCAGATGAAAGTTCGTGGTGATCTTAAAACCACTTTGTAATGGATTGCCTTTGTGGCTGGTTGGTGGTGAGCCAGAAACCATCCATAGAACCTTAGTGGCTATAGGATTTGCCCGGAGGTGGGACATTTAAGTTTGGGATTTGCCCGATGGTGGCAGATCGTACTTGCCCGGAGGTGGCACATTTAAGTTCCGGATTTGCCCGGTGGTGGCATATTGCCTGAGTGGCTAACGTGTACACGAGAGCTTTGTGCTCGTAGGAGCAGGTGGACTGCAGTAACACCTGGCTCACAGTCTCATATATTGGTGTGTCTGAGCACAAGAGGGTCGGCACACTTTTCTATCTGACAGTTGCGTTGAATGGCGCAATCAGCGCAAGTGTTTGCGATTGTTATTTGGACATGAATATTTGGCTTAGAAAGGCACTGATCTCTCTTTGTTTTTGGAAGTTCTACACATGCAATTCACCTGATGGTGGTGGATTTGCAGGTACATATATGCAGTTTGACCACAACCAGACTTTGTGAATCACTATCATGACAAGTAGTCATTAAGGGGGGGAGTTAGAAATAATTAATTCCTACTTGTCTATGGTTGTAATTCTCCATTTGAGGAGTTTGTTCCTACATAATAGGAATTATCTAGAATATAGTTTCTCCTAGTTTAGTGTGTGGTTGAGAGAATCTCTCAACCATAGTACTGTACGTCTAAGATAGAATTCCTATCTTGAGACTTTTGCTTGTATAAATATGTGTGTACTTTCCTTGATGAAAATATATAGAATAATAGAAGATATTTGAGTGTGTGCTATTTTATCTGTAAATACTGCACCAAGTTGGGTTATAAAAACTCCATAGGCATTATCTTTGTCAGATTCAACAATTTTGACTGGTCATAAGTGTCATAAAACACAAGGATGGTGTTCCCCTAAGGGGGAGGGGTCTGTAAAATCCATGGGTTAAAGTTCCATGTTATAAATGAGCATTATAAATGCAAAAATAAAACCAAGTTCACCGGATACATATTCTAAGATGAGTGGAATGGAAAAAAATTATATTGGGATCCATTTGTGGTTTATTATTGGCTATGGAAATTGGCATTGGCATTGGACAATGAAAAAGATAATAAATGGTAATTAATACAAGAAATAAAGGAAAATAAGAAGAAAGGAAGATGAAAAAATATAAATATGCATGCAAGATTTAAAAAAAAAAAAAAAAAAAACATTCACACACACTCTTGGACATTCTAAATTTCAGTTTTTACGGTAGGTCATTAATTTATTTTTGGAGTAAGCCCCTTCAACAGGTAAATGAAAATATTCAGTGCTGTTTGGACCACTGTTGTTTGGACAACTTCTGCTTAGGGTCCGCTTAGCGGATTTATTTGAAAAAAACCATTTTGATTCTTTTCCTCAAATTTAATTTTAAGAATCTTTTATAATAGAATTTTAGCTTTGGAAGGTTGTATAACTTTATATGGAAAACCGCAAGTTCAATAACTAAAATGATTATCTTCCTCGAGCATTAAAAATGTTAAAAGATGCATTTCCATGAGGTAAATATGACCATAGCTCTCATATATATTTTGGGAAAGAGTTATGTAATTTTATTTATAAAAATACAAGTGTAATAATTAGGTTTATTTTGTCAAAGAGTTTTGTAATTTTATTTATAAAATTGTAAGTGTAATAATTAGTATCTTTTAGTATTTTGCTAACGGTTTGGACCGTTTGTAATCAACACTGCTTTATAATTAAACACACATGTTTACTTTATTTACGTAAGTGATTTCCCTTCTTTTAATTTAGGTTTTCTTCATTTCAGTTCTTTTTGTTGGGTATTTTCATTTTTTTTTCAATTATTTATAACAAAAAAATAAAAAATTATATTATTTTTTTCAAAATAGATAAAATATTTTATTTTAATTTTAAAATATATAAATTATAGAATTTTAAATTTAATTATAATATCTAAAAATAATTATAATTTGTTTTAGATTTTTAATTTAATGTTAAGACTTATAATATAGAGTATATCAATTACATATATAAATTGTGATTATGCTAGTAGATACATTTTATTAAAAAAATATTTATATTATAATTAAGTATTGAAGAATTGCAATATTTTATTATTATATAAGATTTTATTTATTTTGATATAAAATATTAGACTTTAAATTTTTATTTTAAAATAGGGTTTTTAAAATTTTTTATTTAAAAAAAAAAAAAAAATAGAAATGTCCTATATTTAGTATGATGAAAATATTTTTTATGATTTAAGGAATGTAATTAAAGATTTCCAAATTGTTTTTCAATTTCTAACTTTTTCGACCATTACAAATGATACATAACTATAATTAATTAAAATTTATCATCCATAATGTCTGAGCCAAACAAATGATACATAACTAGCATTGGCACCACATGTTGCAAAGGAAACACTTTAAGGAAATGGCTTACGAAACAATAGCATATAAGAAAGAAGTCAAAATTTTATGCAATTTTGTTTCTTTACTCATGTTTATTTTTTATCATATGTTATGTTTCGTGGAGATTCCAACTAGGATATGTTCAAAGTGAACACTTCACTCCAAAGGATTTACAAAAATGTTCTTCATTGAGATTTTGGAACCTTTATAAGTAACTGATTTAAATCAACATTTCATAACAAAGTAATATCATATCACTTTAATTCACAATGCAATGGATAATAGTTTTTGTTAATTAGAAATTTGTCTAATTTTATGAGGAAAGATTAATAGAAAGACTTTAGTAGTAAGGGTAACATTAATAAACTCCCTCCTCATTTGTTATATGATGTTGTCAATTTAGTTACTCATTTCTTCTTATCCTTATTTCACTCGTGTAAAAAGTTTAAACTATAAAAGAATGGTATTATTTGTTTTCTCTTTGGACCATTGCATTTTATCTAACTCAATCATTTCCATAGCCTCAACTAGGTGCCCATCATTCTCTTTCCATAGTGACTCAATGTCTTCAAATGCATTTCATAAATTTGGTTTAATAAATGTTGATGGAAAACAAATATATTTCAATTTGTAGAAAGGAGTGTGCAATGGTTAGGATAAAATTGTATTTCTCTTACCATGTGATGATGTCATCTAAATCTTTAATCTTTCTTGCCACTTATGAAATTTCCCATTCTAATTGTTGTTTGACCATGATGATATTGGCACCATAATCCTTGTTCGTGAGAATATCATTTAAGAAGTAAATGATAAGTGGCACAATTGGTTCCTCACAATTGTGAAATTCCTCATTCTAACTATTATTTGACCATGATGATATTGGCATCATAATCCTTGTTCGTGAGTATATCATTTAAGAAGTCAATGATACGTGGCACAATTGGTTCCTCATAATTGTGAAAGCAAAGGACAAATTCATTCACATTATGTTTGAAAACTTTATACTAAGAGTCTTGATTCATGAAATTTTTTATCCTCTTCTTTTGTTATTCTAATTTGTGTCATCTCAAAAAAATGTTTCTCCAATAACCTATGTTATTGCTATCTTAGTCGTGGCATTACCATTAGGTTTTCTTGCTGGAAATTTAACACAACTAAGTTTGTAGTTTAAATTGAGAATTTCATGCCTCCATTCCATTTTTTTATAGAATGCAAAGATACCTAAAAATTATAGATGAATCCTCATAATGAAAGCTAGGAGGTAGCTCATTAACCATCTATTCATCCAAGGTGTCATCTCCATGTTGTTGGTAGCTTCACAAATGATGCCTAAGCCTCATGCTAATACATTAATAATTTACATGGGAAGCATGTGGGTACCTTTTTTTTAAGATCGATGTATATTGGCCTTGAATGATACTATATTGAGCCTACACGATGATGCAAAATTTAGTATGTTAGAAATCACTAGAGAACATTTAGAACCAATCTACCTCCTATTCATATGTATATATAAATTCAAAAATGTTTGTTCCTCTCAGATTGGTTTAGATCTGGTTGAGGGAATCCACGCATGCAAACATGCAATCATGGCTTGGGGATTTTCAAAGGAAAAAAAATATCCACTATGTAAACTCTTTATTCTTAGAATCTAGGCATAAAGTTTGGATATAGATAATTAGGGAGAACTAGTTAAAAATAGAGTTGGTCGAATGGATGCTATATTGAAATTTACAGCGAGCCGTTAGGGGATTTTTGAGACTTAAAATGGGCCTCCTAAGGAAATTGTAAATAACAGTGGGAATAATAAAATAGGATTAGATTACGTCATCAAATTTTAGAGGGAAAAAAACAAAAACTATTTTTTCAACTAGTATTTTCAGCTTATCTCTTTATGGGTTTACTCAAATTTCAAGTGGAAACACTCATTGGATGCAAAATTTGATTCCTCATCCAAGGAGTACCCATTTTGCATACTTCTAATGGACCCTGCTACACGAAAAATGAGAAATACATGAAAAAATTTGATTGAAGTCATATTTTTCATGTATTTCTCATTTTTTTGTGTAGTAGGGTCCATCAAAAGTATGCAACATGGGTATTCCTTGGATGAGGAACTAAAGTTTGCATCCAACGAGTACTCTTGCTCGAAATTTGAGTAAATCCTTAAGGAGATAAGTTGAAAATACGAGTTGAGAAAATAGTTTTATTATTTTACTATTTTTTAATATTTTTACTTTTTTACTCCAAAATTGGTGAATCATCCCCCATGGTTGACATCATCATCTTTAATCCTATTGGTTCTTATAAATTTTACTTTTATTGTACATTTTTCTTAGGAGGCCCATTTTAGACCTCAAAATTCCCCTAATGAAGATACATTCTTTTATTAATGTGCAAATAAATAATTCAACTCTAGTAATGTGTCCATGATTATAACTATGAAGTTATTAAAAATAGTTTGTGTTGGATGATGCAACTCATTCCTAACAGTTAGATGGCATCTAAGATTACCTCTTAAACCATATTGAACCTTTTGTCAAAGAAAATAATCTAGACACCTACACATCTGCATCATAAAGTGTTCTTTCTAGTAGTCGCTAAACTTGTAGTGAGCAAAACTCTAGTGTCTACCATTAAGGACTCTAATCAAGACTTTACAACAATCAACTATACTGAGAGGGAGCCATCATCATGACACACTATCCCACCGTCATATTTCCCATATAATGGGAACTAATGTTGATTGGAAAGATGTCGAAATTAACCCCAACATAATTTCACATGACATGAAGCTCAAAACAATTGGGAAATACATTGTCGACATGGAAAGGTTAAGATATGTGTCGTTTAAAATGGGATGGTGTTTCTTGCATCGGTAACCGAATAAATTATTTGTAAGTATTTTGTGCTTCTTGGTTTCAAATCATGACAACATTTCGTCTTCTAAATGAATATCCATGTCGTTCATGGAAATTGCTTGAGCTCTATAGAAAATGTGTGGAGTTTCTTATGATTGAACCTTTCCGTGGATAAAATTTTGCAGGAATATATCTTCAATGAATCTCAATGGACAACTTCTGACTGAAATTGGGTGGCTTTATGTAAGTTGATTGATGAAGTAATTGCAACGGTACCATAGAGTTGATACCATCCAAACCCATTTTTCCAATGAATGTTGAGGTTGCGAAGTAGAATTCATTTGTCTGAACTCCCCCATATGTATATCATAGATTTGTTACTTGGGTGCAATAATATTTCCTTTTAATGCAATTAATGGACCATGTAAATTTTATCCAACATTTGAACACACAATGTAGTGGGGATGGATCTTCTAGTGCTACCCTCTATACAGAGCATCTTACTTCTTTAGATGTAATTGGAATAATATTAACAAAAACCTCTTGAGTTTGCATGGTAAAGAAGAGGGTATAATAAGTAGATTGACTAAACAAAGTCATGATTGCAGGGATTTGTCATACAATTGAGGCCTGACACGATTGATTCCAAGTACTTTAGGAGATTTGCAATACCTTCGCATGTTGTAAGCATTTTGAACCCTGTAATTAAATCGTTGGTATTTTTTTTAATACTTTACAATCAACTAATTTTTAGCTTGTCTTAGAATATTGACGGGATGTAAGTTTCCTGGGTGCATTCCGAAGGATTTGGGTAAACTGTAGCGACTGGTTACTCTGTAAGAAAATAATCCCAAAAAAACACTTGTTTTTATGAACAAGTACACTTTGCGACATCATGAATAGTTGTTGATTTTGGTAGGGACATGAATTCAAATTATTTATCTAGAAGTATTCCTCCATCTTTAAGTAATTTTTACGAGTCTCTACTTATTCGATTTGTCCAATAATACCATCGGTGGAGAATTTCCCGTCGAGTTGAAGGAGCTTGTTAATAGTGGTCACTTGTAAGTATCACATTTTAATTTGGGATAAATTTTACCTACGTATAGGAATATGCATTTTATACCTTGTTATCTTAAACTTGTGGTTATGTTGTTGATGATTCAAGTCATTTCAACAAAAAACAATTTGAGTGGATTGATTCCACCGGGGGTTTTCCATGAGACGGTGACCTTTTATTGATGCATAACTAAATATTATGAGTTATTCATTAATATTTCCTTATGCTTGGAGGGAAGGTAAGGTGCACAACAATGTAGTCTTTGTACCATGGAGATATTCTAGTCATAAAAAAGAACATCAATAATTGAAGCCATTTATATATATATAGATAATCCCTTCCATGAGGAAAGCCCATTAATATCCTATATTTTCCACACCTTACATTAAACACACAATGAAGTAAAACTCAATACACATGGATATTAATTCTTAACCAAAAGATCAAGCTAGGATCTTTAGCAAAGTGCCCAGTATCATTAAATTTTCAAGTATATTACCATCTATTTTTGAAAAAAATCTTATGCAAATTAGCTAAAATAAGATTGTAATTTATAAATACTAACAAGCACCTCCTACTTAGTCTAACTTAAGTAAAATTTTATATAATATTGACACCAATTCTATTCAGCAGTGCAATAATATTCTAGAGAATACTGAAAGATTTGGACATTTGACCTCATCATTTCACGTACAAATATTCTAAGTAGGTAAATACCAACATTGACATATTTGAAGTGGAGACATTGATATTGCCTGCTACAATAACCCTCCAGTCAATATGCATTGGTTGTTGGAAACAAATTGATTTCCATTTTAGAATTACACGAATTTACTAAAACTGAAAGCAATACTTTACATTCATTTTTGTGTCATGAAATTTCTCATATTATACCCTTTAATAATTATTGCACATTCAAGAAATCCTTTGATGACCAATATGCAAAATCCAGTGACCTCAAATTTTGTATAAATCGAAAATAGATCCATATCAAAGCTGGGTAAGCTTTTATTACTGCATCTCTAAACAAAGGATAAACCCAGTTGCATAAACGAACATGCAAACCTTGTGGTCTCACATCCTATATAACTCAATGCGAAAATATACCAAATCCCAATGAACTTTTCTTGTTGTATACTTATGTTGAGGATATAAACATGCAAATGTGTGTGTCAAAATTCATGGCAAGGGGAATTACAAGGTGAAAAATGCCTTAAGATCAAGACCATATATAACATGAAATGAAAGGAAAGCTTGTCTTGGAAATGTAAGGACCACCATATCATGTGTAAAGACAAGCAAGCACCTTAACAATTCTCTTTCTCTACCTTGTCCCACTTCAGCGCTCACTCAGGACATGTCAACATGATCAAATAAAAAGGAAATTTTGATAAAAAAAAGAAAATATCATCCAATAATCAAGAAGTGCAACCTTTTAATTTCAGAATACCATGTTGAGAGAACAATGTGTTATCAAAATAATGCTTATAAGCCATGCAAAAATAGGGAAACCAGAGACTTCATTTAAATAGATGCTATATAATTTTCCTGACTCTAAATGTGCTAAAACAATTAACTAACCCTAAAACACGAATATATAAATTATATGAAGCATAGACAGATGCCTACAATTGTCCAAACAAAACATTTTATTTGTAACTACTCGAGAAAAATCCCAATTATAAAAAATTAATTGATTACCAAACATAGGATAATTTCAAAACAATTCAATACCTCATATGCGACAACCCATTTACCTACTCTAAGGGGCTTGTGAAGGTAATTCAAGTTGCCAATGTATATAGGTTTTTTATGGGATAATATATTAAATTCCTCTAGTACAACATCAATTCTTACAAAATTATCATCATCACATTTCATAACATATTTAGTAGATAACCTTTGAACCTGCATCCAATTAGAAATATCAATTGACAGACTTAAAACGAAGGGAGTTCATAACTTTAATTTTTATAGCACTAACTATAGCCATGCATTTGAAAACATAACTAATGTGTGTTGGCATTATAATACAAGTGTTTTCCTTGATGGCAACTTGCACAAATGACAGTTCACAATGCAACAAGTTAAAAACAAAGGATCACACATCAGACTCCAGAGATTGAAGAAAGAGAGGTATACATTGGTTCACTTTATCAAAGTAGCGTATACATGCGGGAACACAGAAAAAAGAGTGTATACATATACATGCACTTTCAGAGAAGGAAAAGTGTGTATGGGATGAAAAATCAAGGTTTTGGTCCAACGTCCGTGGTATTGACCCTAGGTATTTGGTCCAAGGTATTGGTCCTAAGTGGTTTTGGTCCAAGGTACTGACAAAGGGCCTAAAGCTATATAAGGAGGATGATATCATAAGGCCAAGTGTGCAAGCAATAAGATTCTAAGGAAATCTGAAGTATATTTTATGTTGCAGGGTTATGTTTGGGACTAGATCTGAAATATTCATGTGCACCTTGAGTTCAATATTGGATCAAGATCATGAGACATGAAATGACTTATTCTTGAATGATCTGATATTGCTTAATATTAGATCTGAAGTTTTGTCCCTATTTTATTCGTTATCTATCATGATCTGGATTTGTTTGATGTCTAAAATTGTAGCAAAGTTCTGAGTCAATATTTGGAAATCTATACGCAGGTTATTCCTAGTCAAAGAGCGTATACACACAGGTTCTATTCTTTCAAGTAGCATATACAAAAGAAAAGCTTCTTTTTCAGATCTAACTGATCTATCTGATCAAATTCTATTGTTTTATTATTTTCTATCAATGAAGTCTTCTTAGATCTGAATGTAAAACTGAATGCATAAGGAAGCTGGCATCTGATTGATTGATTGTATAAGTGAGAAGAAGTGATCTCTATCCCTGCCTGTGTAAAGCTCTGTAAGTTGACATTAAATATTTAGTATATTTCTGGCTGGTACAGACTTGATTCAAAATTTTATGTTTGCAATACACCCAGGTTTAATTAATGAAAATAACGTATACACGTAATTTGGGTTCTACCAAGTAGTTATACACTGTAATGCATGATTCTTGAGGTTACAACGAGTTTTGAATGATGATGCAGGGTTCTGGGTTCAACACAGTGTTTTGGTGTCAGTGATCTGATTATTCAGATTAACTGAATGTTGGTTGATGCAGTTTAAGTTTAAAAAGTTTTTGATGGGTCCAGTATGAAAATTGGATGAAATGTGGCCTTTAGATTGGGGTGTTTTGATCCAAGAGTATCCAGTTTGAAAATTCATGAAACGTGGTCCCTGGAGGAAGAAAGAAGGTCATAGTATTTTCTAGGTCGGCGCCTACATATTAGTAAACATATTAGCTAGTATAGGAGTTAGGGGTTTGCAGCTCCCTTCTAGTAGATCCTAGAAAATGAGAGAAGGTTGTAGCCTTCTGCAGGTGGGTGCCTGCATACTGGTATGAGTCTACACCAGTACAAGATTGCAAACATATTTTCTTATTATTAAAAGAGGATAGAGACGACAACAGCAGGTGGTTTTCACCCACATTGGGTTTCCACCTTAAATATTGGTGTTCATGTGTGTTTCTTATGTGTGATGCTTTATTCTATTTTTACTGCATTGTCTAATAAGTTACTAATATACTAGTTTAAGATCAACACATGATAAATTGTCTAAATCACAAGTTCTCTGGATATATGTTGGTTTCTTTAATCACAGTTGTATGTACACGCTAGTTCACTTCATCGAAGTAGCATATATAAATCTGTTTTGGAAATAAAATTATTGATCTGATAATACTGATTCACCCCACTCTCGGTATTATTTCCAACAATTGGTATCAGAGCAAGTCCTTCGGAAGAAGCTTGATCGCTTGAAGAGAGATCCATCAAGATGAATAATCATGAAAGCATGGGATCTGTCAGACTGCCAATATTCAATGGGAGAAACTTTGTTTATTGGAAAATAAGAACCACAACCTATCTACAATCTCTTGGAACAGATGTCTGGGAAATTGTGGAAGGAGGATATACATTTCCAACAGAAATTCCTACAGACACAGTAGGTAAAAAGCAATATGAACCCAATGCCAAAGTTGTCAATACTTTATTGGGAAGTTTGTCACAATCAGAGTTTGTCAAAGTCATGCATCTCAAATCAGCCAAAGAGATATGGGACAAAATTGTTCAGAGCTACGAATGAGACTCTCTAGTAAAACATGATAAGCTCCAAACTTTCAAAATTCAGTATGAAACTCTTAAGCTACATAGTGAGGAGAGTATAGCTAGTTACTTCTTATGTATAGATGAGGTTGTTAATTGTATGAAGAATCTGGGTGAAGAAATAAAGGAAGTTACCTTAATTGAGAAATTTTTGAGATCCTTGTCTGCTAAATTTGAATCAAAAGTGTTTGCTATAGAAGAAAAACAGGATCTGCAGAATATCACTATGACACAGCTTCACAGAATCCTATCTAGTTTTGAGATGAGAAAAGGAGGTCTATCAAATATGAGAGAAGTCACATTTAAAGCTTTAGTAAAAGGAAAATAAAAAAGAAGATCACAAAGAATCAGGACACGTTTCAGAAGAAGAGGATGAGGTAAATTTTGTCAAGAAGCTTCAACGGGGTTCTGGAAGGTTCAGAGGTAAGCTACCTTTCAAATGCTTTCCTTGTGGCAGATTCAATCATTATTCTACCAGATGTCTTCATAAAGATAAATATGAAAAAGGAAAGGAATATGCAAAAGGGAATAGGAAACAAATTGTGAATAGAAGGAGTTACTATACTCATGAAGATAACGATGGTTTATCTAATAGTGATGAAGAAGAAACTGGACAAGATTACAAACTTCTCATCGCTTATGATGGCGATGATTTTTGGGATAGTTTAGAAGAGGATAGTGATGGTTTATCTAATAGTGATGATTATAGACTTCTCATGGCTTATGACGATGATGATTTTTGAGGTGATTTAGAAGAGGAAAACTTTCATGAAGAAATATCTAAACTTGGAATCTGTTTAGAAGAAAAGAATATGATCATAGATACCTTGACATACCAACTTGCTAAAAAATAAAAACACAATGACAAACTAGAATGTGAAATTGTGGGTCTAAGAAAATATCCTGAGAAAACAAAATCTCTCAATCTTAGATTTGCTAAAGGATCGGAAACTTTAAATGAAATTATTAAAGTTCATCATTCTCTTCTGATAAAGACAGGTCTTGGATATACTGAAGAAGCATCTCAATCACAAAAGCCATCAACCTCCACCAAAAGCTGCCCTTGATGTAGCAAAGACCAATGAACAGTATGACAATTGTCAGCAAAGGGATAAAGCTAATCACCAGGTAAATCATACTCAATTTTCTCTAAGGATGAATATCAATAGAAGCCACAACCAACCTTAGGAAAATCATACTCAATTTTCTCCAAATATGAATATCAATAGAAACTACAATCAATAGGTAAATAGATTCGATAGTCGTAGAAAAATCTTTAATGGGCAATGTTTTTCATAATTTTGGGCACAAAGTTTCTCAATGCATTTCTTACAAAACCATCATGACTAGAGAAGCGCGAAATCAAAGGAATGTAACAAGGATCAAGAGAAGTTCCTATAATAAATTTTCACCTCTTGGAAATGAAATAGAATGCTCAATCTGTAACAACTTTGGTCATGAAGAATATGAATGCAAGAGAAAATTTCGGCAAACATCTCAAAAGGGGAAAATGCCATTAAGTCCCAAGATATGGAGAAGGAAAGAATCTCAAACGGAAAGATGTGGTATAGCCTTGTATGCATAAAGACAAGAAAATCAGTGGTACATCGATAGTGGATGCTCCAAACATATGAGAGGTGACAAAGATAAACTTCACTCATATAATGCCTTAGAAAAGGAAAAGAATCTCTCATTTGGAAATGACACTCTAGCTGTCATAAAAGGTAAAGGTTGTGTTTTCTTGAAAGAAAAGGTTAAACCTAGAAATGTTATGTATGTAGATGGTTTAAAGCATAACCTGTTGAGTGTCAGTCAAATGTGTGATTAAGGAAATGAAGTGGTTTTTCGATCAAACAAATGTGTTGTTCGTGAGCTTAATACAGGAGAGACTGTGATCAAACGTACAAGAACTCCAAACAACTTATACATACTCAAAGGAGGAAAACAACAGTGCTATCTAAGCAAAAATGATGAAAACTGGTTATGGCATAGGAGATTAGGACATCTAAGATTTTCTCAAATAAGAAAAGCATGCAGACTCAAGGTTGTTTGTGATCTTACAAATATCAGCATCCCAGAAAATACAATATGCAAACCATGTCAAATCAGTAAGCAAACCAGAGTTCACTTCATGGAAAAAGAAGGGTCAGCTAGTAAGCCTCTTGAACTTGTCCATACTGACTTATGTGGACCAACAAGGAAAAAGTCACCTCATGGAGAAGAATAGTTTATTTTGTTCATTGATGATTTTTCCAGAATGTGTTGGATAGGTCTTCTAAAGCATAAAGATGAAGCATTTGAAAAGTTCCAAGCATTCAAAGCTTTGGTTGAAAATTCATCATATCGAAAAATCAAATGCCTCAGATTTGATCGAGGAGGGGAATTTATATCGGATGAATTCTTTGAATTTTGTGAACAACATGGAATAAAAAGACAATTCTCCATTGCAAGAACTCCTCAGCAAAATGGTGTGGTAGAAAGGATGAACATAATAGTTCAACAAATGGCTCGAGCTATGCTAGATGAATCTGGAACTCCTGCAACCTTATGGGGTGAAGCTACATTCGCTGTCGTGACTATTCTCAACAAGGCAAATGTTTGGGTAAATAGAACTCAAACTCCACATGAACTTTGGTATGGTAAGGCTCCTATTGTAAAATACTTTAAAGTTTTTGGAAGTAAATGTTTTATCAATTTGGACTGATGAAAAACTTGGTAAGTTTGAGCCCAGAGTAGATGAAGGTATTCTTCTTGGTTATTCTTCAAGAAGTAAAGTATATAAATGTTATAATAAAAGACTTGTGAAATTTTTTGAAAGCATTGATGTTGTAGTTGATGAAGCATGCAAAAATCCAAAACAGATAAAATCAACAGAAGACTATGACAATGAGGAAGATGGGGATTTCTTTCCCACATCAAATCAAAATTATATTGAAGAAGAAACCAATGAAGCACCAAAAGAATATATAATGGTAGAAGAAAAGACTTCATCCACGTATGTTCAGAAAAATCATCCAGAAACTCAAACTTTAGGGGAAAACAAGGCAGGTGTACAGACAAGAAGAACTATTACAGGGACCTCAATCTATCTAGCACTACTATCCTCCATCGAACCTCAAAATGTAAATGAAGCATGCAAGGATGAATGTTGGGTCAAGTCCATGGATGAAGAAATTGAGCAAATTGAAAAGAATGATACTTGGGAATCAGTTCCTGGACCTCATGATAAAAATATTATAGGAACTAAATGGATTTTCAAGAACAAGCTGAATGAAAATGGAGAAGTCATTAGAAACAAGGCCAGACTTGTTTGTAAAGGGTATGCTCAACAAGAAGGTATAGATTTTGAAGAAACTTTTGCACCTGTTGCCAGACTTGAAGCCATAAGGATGTTTCTTGCTCTTTCTAGCTTTCAGAAATTCGAAGTATACCAAATGGATGTAAAATTAGCCTTCCTTAAGGGAGATTTAGAAGAAGTTTATATTGAACAACCAAAAGGATTCATTCTTGGAAATGATGTAAAACTTGTATGCAGACTCAAAAAGGCTCTCTATGGTCTGAAACAGGATCCAAGCGCTTCGTATTACCACCTTGATAAATATCTACACCAACAAGGTTTTACAAAAGGTTCTACAGATAGCAATCTATATACAAAGATTAAAACTGATAAATTGCTAATTGTTATTGTTTATGTTAATGATATCATTTTTGATACCAATGAAGAATCCATGAGTCATAATTTTTCTTCAGTAATGCAACAAGAATTTGAAATATCTTTTCTTGGTGAACTTACCTATTTTCTTGGTCTACAAGTTCAACAACCTAAAGATGGTATTTTTCTTTCACAAACCAAATATCTCAACAGATGTTGAAAAGGTATGGGATCAAAGATTCTAAACCTATATGTACCCCAATGGTAACAGGATGCAGTCTCAACTCAAATGATAAATCAACAGCAGTACATCAACCAACTTACATATCTACGATTGGCATTCTGCTTTATCTAATAGGTACCCGATCCGACATCATGCATGCAGTAGGAATAGTTGGAAGATTCCAAGTAAATCCTGAGGAATCACATATTCATGCAGTCAAAAGAATTTTCAAATATCTTCAAGGAATTCAGGACTTTGGACTATGGTATCCTAGAGATGCAGATATTACTCTTCATGCATATACAGATGCAGATTTGGAAGGAAGTGCTAATGATAGAAAAATAACTAGTGGTGGTGCATTCTATATGTGTTCCAGGTTAGTGTCTTGGTTCAGCAAGAAACAAAGTTCAATTGCTTTATCTACAGCTGAAGTAGAATATGTGGCTGTTGCATCTTGCTACACACAACTATTTTGGATGATGCAAACTTTGCAAGACATTCAGATCACATGTACTCCACCCATCTCCATTCTATGTGATAATACAAGTGCCATCAATATTTCAAAGAATCTAGTCATGCACTCCAAGACCAAGCACATACCCATCAAGTACCATTTTCTATGTGAACAAGTGCTTGAACAAAAGGTCAAATTGAGTATGCTCCCTCGAAAGAACATGTTGCTGATATATTCACTAGACCACTGCGTAGAGAAACATTTGAATATCTCAGACAAAATCTGGGAGTAGTTGTTGCATCCTCCCGCTGTTAAATCCAGTTTTTCAGAGGAAGGTTATTATACGCTTGCTTCATGAAGTATAGTCATGTGTACATGTGGGTTTCTGTGGCTGAAGAAGCGTATATGTTTTTTTGACGGGAAAAACATTGGGTTAGACTCTAATATGCATGCTCTATCTGATGTTGATGATTATAGTCTAACGATATGCTTTGTTCATTAATTTTTATCTGACTGACAAAGATGCCTTGATTAATGACTTGTTAACAATGCACAGGTAGCATAGGTTCAGGGGGAGTGGTGGGCTCCTGTATTGCAGCAATAATGCTGCAACTCCTGAGACTCCCTTCTTTACTTTTATCAACCTGGTAGTTCATAACAAACTTGGAAGCGATGGTGCTATATGCACAAGTACTAGCTCTTACCGCGGCTGTCACTTGGTCAGCTGGCAATGGTCCGCTAGGAGCTTAATCCAACTTATATGATCTCTTAGAAGAAACTTTTTAACTAATGGATGAAAATTAACTCAAAGGAGGCTAATCTACTTGCAGAAAGAAACTGAAATGCTGAAAGGAAATGCAAACCCTAGCTTTACCAACTAGCCTTACTGATGCAAGAAAAAGGATGAAAGCTACTAAAAAAGATGCCATTGATTCTTTGGAAGGTTAAGTGCATGTGCCTAAGCTACTTCTAAAGTCAAATCTGAAGAGAAACTTCTTTTTGTATTTTTGAGTAAGTTGGCAGAATTATTATGCATGTGCTTTAACTGTTTTTGGCTGTGCAGAGGTGGATTGATGAAAGGAAATGCTTGCAGGAGGTTGGGAAGTTGAGAAGAGGGCCTAAGGGGTCCCTATCACCCTTCCAAAGAGTTTCACAGTGATCGGATCTCAAGAAACTGCTTTCGTGAGCTTCTATAGGAAGTTTGCAGAGGTTCTACAGGAAGTACTATAGCGTCTACAGGATGTTCCGAAAGGGAATTTTGAAGGGATGATGGTGGCAGAAAGGTGAAGAAGTTGGTATGGAGGTGAGACAAGTGTGTGAGGAGGTCTAGGACTTGGTGATTGAGGATGAGGAGTGGTTAAGGCGATCGGATTTGGTTCAAGGATGGAGAAGCAATTTTGCGCAAGAATGTAGGAACTATGGCAAAGTGAGAAAACATGGCAAATGAGAGGCAAGGATCTGAGTTCGAGGAAGAAGCAGGTTGCATTGATGGGGTAAGGGTAGGTGAGGAGGTATCACAGCTACTCTACACATTATTTTCCAGAACTAACCAACAAAGACTAAGAAAACCAAAGATCTAGCTATTTTGACCTAATTTAACCTAGAAACCATAAGCATGATGAACAGAAGTTTATTGGCAGCAATTCATGTAAAACAACTATGGAAACCAATCAAGAATGGATCTAAGCATGTAATCACAACTGGAACCAACTTTTGCAACTATGAATCTAACACTAGAAATTGTATGAAGAAGCAAGAACAATGTTTTTATGGCAGCAAGGACACCTTGGCCTCAGCTCATGGTCCCAAGGGGAGAGAGGTGAGATCAGGGGTTGCTTGGTAGCCCTTTTTGAAGATCTTTTCTGTTACCAACCTATTAAATCAACTTAAAACATGAGCAACTATTTCTATCAGCAAAAATGAACTAAATAACCAAACGAGATTGTAACCTACTAGTAGGAATTAATTAAAGGCAGCAAAAAACATATAACAATACACAGAGGAGGTCCTGGAACTTGGGTTGGGCCCAACCCCAAGAGCTACAGGCTCCTAAAAAGAAGCTTAGAACTAAAGCAAAATGAGACTGATCTCCATTATTCAGAAAATAACCATGTCACAGAAATGTTTACAGCAAAAGCTCCACAAATGAGCAAAAACAGAGCAGCACTAGAGTGCACAATACAAATGTTCCAAAAGTAACCTACGAAGGTTGGAAGCCTTCCTTCTTATATGCTACAAGGTCTTCCAACAACCCTCCTTAATTCAAGGGGCTCCGCTGCTCAAACTGCCAGTAAGCAGTCACTTTTCACAAAATTGCTTGGCTGCCCTTAGGAATCGTTTTTGGTGGCCTGCTGAACTCCGAGATGAGGGTGGAGAATTCGAGCAAGGGGCCATTTAGTGCAAGAGACACCCTTCCTACGAATCCTCACCCTTGTTCCCTCGTGTGTGGCTGTCATCTGCCTCATAAATGCTTGGCCTTGGTCCAAAAGTTGTCCAAAAAACTGCAATAACCCCATGTTAGCCTTCTTGGTAAAGTGACTATCCTCATTCGTTCAATTAACATAAATATACTCAAAAACATGCATGAACTATGAAAAATGGTGGATTGGTGAAGAACAATTAGGAAAAATGAGCCCAATAAGTTACCCAATTTTGGGGCTCATTAGGGACCATTAGCCTTCACACGCATTTAACATTGTTGGCATTATGGTTCCTGAGTCTAGCTATGGCTTCAGATATTTATAGCATTTGTTGCTTAAGCCATTTAAAATTCTAGGGTGTGATATGACTTCTCATACATTTAAATGAGTCCTATTGGACAAATGATGTAATTTGTATCCCCAATTTGCATAGGATGGATGATGTAATATTTATTGTATTTTTGTCATGTATAAACAATTGGTATATCCCCACTTGGTGGGTGGATGAGTCAAATTTGGTGTATCCCCACTTAGTTGGGAGATTGTTGTATGTATGAGTCATTGGTGATAGGAAGGTCATACTCGCTTAGTTAAGTTATAGAGTCATGTTATTCTTTTGAAAAATATTTTTTTTTGACTTTGCATGTGCTCAGGGGGAACATGGATCTCGCATGGACGGTTTAGTGCATCTCAACATGTAAAAAGGGGGAGCTTAATCAGAGAATTCAACAAGTACTCAGTGGGAGCATGGACAACATAATGTATATCAAAAGGGGAGAATGTCTTGGTCCACCCTTTGCCCTTGATGTCAAAGGGGGAGAGTGCCTTGGTGTTGTTGTTGCAGTCAAGTCCAAAGGGGAAGATTGTTGGCATTATGATGCAGGTGTTGTCCTTGATGGCAACTCACACAAATGACAATTCACAATGCAACAGGTTAACAACAAAGGATTACAGATCAGACTCCAAAGATTGAAAAAAGAGAGGTATACGCTGGTTCACTTTGTCAAAGTAGCGTATACATGTGGGAACACAGAAAAAAGAGTGTATATGTATACATGCACTTTCAGAGAAGGAAAAGCACGTATGGTATGCAAAATTAAGGTATTGGTCCAAGGTGTTGGTCTAATGTATTTGGTCCATGGTATTGACCCTAGGTACTTGGTCCAACGTATTGGTCCTAAGTGGTTTTGGTCCAAGGTATTGGTGTTAAGTGGTTTTGGTCCAAGGAATTGACCAAGGGCCTAAAGCTATATAAGGAGGAGAAGATCATAAGGCCAAGTGTGAAAGCAATAATATTCTAAGGAATACTTCTATCTGGACTATATTATGTTGCAAGGTTATGTCTGGGAATAGATCTGAAATATTCATGTGCACCTTGAGTTCAATATTGGATCAGGATCATGAGACCTGAAATGACTTATTCTTGAATGATCTGATATTGGTTCAAACTAGATCTGATGTTTTGCGCCTATTTTATTCGTTATCTATCATGATCTGAGTTTGTCTGATGTTTGAAATTACAACAAAGTTCTGAGTCAATATTTGTAGTTTTGTACGTAGGTTCGTCTCAGCCAAAGAGCGTATACACGCGTGTTCTGTTCTTTTAAGTAGCGTATACAAAAGAAAAGCTTCTTTTTCAGATCTGACTGATCTATCTGATCAAATTCTATTGTTTTACTGCAGTCTTTCAATGAAGTCTTCTTACATTTGAATGTAAAACTCAATGCATAAGGAAGCTGGCATTTGATTGATTGATTGTATAAGTGAGAAGAAGTGATCTATGTTCGTTCTTGTGGAAAGCTTTGTAAGTTGACAATAGATGTTCAGTATATTACTGGTTGGTACAGACTTGATTCAAAAGTTTTTGTTTGCAGTAGTTTTGAAGGTATATGTAGGTTTGATTAACGGAAATAGCATTTACATGCAGTTTGGGTTCAACCAAGTAGTGTATACACTCTAATGCATGATTCTTGAGGTTACAGTTGGTTCTGAATGATGATGAAGGGTTTTGGGTTCAGCACAGTGTTCTGGTGTCAGTTATCTGATTGTTTAGATTAACTGAATGTTGGTTGATGCAGTTTAAGTTTAAAAATATTTTTATGGGTCCGATATGAAAATTGGATGAAACGTGGCCTTCAAATTGTGGTGTTGTGATCCAGGAGTATCCAGTCTAAAAATTCATTAAACATGGTCCCTGGAGGAAGAAATAAGGTCGTAGCCTTCTGTAGGTTGGCGCCTACGTACTTGTAAACATATTGGCTAGTAAAAGAGCTAGGGTTTTG